>JAADWX010000893.1:0-12862 GCA_023336405.1 Globisporangium echinulatum | reverse complement strand
TGACAGTTTCAAGGAGGAACATGTCGAAATTCGGGAATAGCGTGATGTGATTCGCTCTCACAATCCTGTTTATTGTCCATATAGACAACAATCAACCCTAAAACCCTAAAACCCACCATATTATCCGGCAATTCTATTTCATTGCACACGCAATCCGTTTACCTAATAGATTCGGTGTCCAACAAATCAGCGAATGGTATAGATTATTTTTCTTACACATATATTGAAAACTAATTAAGCTGATATTTTGTTTTGGTGCGTTCGATCCGCAATCGTTTTGGCTTCATTTGAGTATTTTTTGAATACGAAAAAATGAGATTTGTTTTGGACAGTCTAAAATATGTTCATGTTCAAACGAGAAATCAATATTGAAACGAGCCCAACTTGACGATGCTGCTCTAGAATGTCAGCATCTACGAGACCCACTGCCCACACGCAGCAGTGAACGTATGTACCAACTCTCGTCAATGTCGGCATCACTTGACCTTTCACATACTGCAGTACATACTGTATGCGTGCGTGTGCACAAGATGATACAGGACAATGAAGCGCTGCACGGTGCGCTACGCACATCACACACAGCATGCCTCGCTCTGCCTCGCTCTGTCAAGCCATGGACGCTACTCGAAGGAGCGCATCACATCGTTACTTACAACCGCACAGCAGCATGTACGCGAATGAATACGTGTGTGTGTGTGTGTAAGTGAGTTTGTTTGAGACAGGTTCTATGATGATAAGTTAAGAGAGAGAAAGAAGCTACTATCGCTCCTACGCGCCTTTGACGGACGAGAACACCGGCACCGGCACGGCTTCGTGCAGCGAGTACTGCTTCGCGCACTGAAAGTACGTCTGCACGAGCTGTCGGTACTCGGGCATGGACCGCTCGAGCGCTGCGAGCGGCACGTCGTCGACCCACGCAACCGCTGCAGGCGACGCAATCGGCGGCGCTGCTTTTGGCTTTGTCGCCATTGACGCCTTTGGTCGCGCTGTCGCTACCACTTTTGCCTTCTTCGGTCGCGGTGCAAGCGAGACCGATTGTCGCTGGCCACCAACACTGCTGCGCGGTGCGAGCGTGACGCCAGTTGCGCCTGGCGTTGGCTTGTTAGTCGTCTGCTGTTTCTTACTCAAGCGGCTGTGGCGCACGAGCAGCGCATGGAGCGGTGCGTCAAACACGTCCCAGTCGGCCATGGCGCGCGTGCGCACGAGCCCTGGAAGCTCAAACAGCTGCGCAGCTTCGGCGCCGAGCACGAGCGCGTCGGATTGTGCACCGAGCACGATGCGGTTCCCACTGTATGTGAGGTACAACAGCACGTGAAAGTAGCAGAAGCGCACGTCGCGGCTCCAGTGCAGAAACAAATGGCGGAACGATTGCGCAACAACAGCAGTGAGCGCAGTCCGCAAAGCGTGCGAGAAGAGGTTGAAGTGCGCGAGTAGGAACAGTAAAGAGGTTTTCAAAATCGCACAGTGCTCGGACGCAAGCAATTGCGTAAACACGTGCGTGATCAGCGGCATGTCGACGCGATCGCTGGCAGCATCCTCGGTACCGAAATACGCAGGGGCAACGGCAACAATGCGCGTCAAATGCTCGAGACAGACGCTCACGTGGTTTGGCAGATACGCGTTCGTGCGGTGGAAGAGCGTAAGGAGCAGCGGCGCAAGGAGCGTTGACGATGGCAAAGCAGCTGCGAGTGCGAGCGACTGCGTGCAAAAGAGTGCGCTCGGCATCGACAGCGTTGGTGCCGCTGCTGTGGAGCTGCTGCTCGTGCTTACAGCACTGTCGTCAACCGACTGCGCTGCTGCAACGATTGCACGCTGCTGCTGCTGCGTCTCGAGCAGCTCCGCAGTTGCATACAGCGCAAACTGTGCTAACACACCAAAGCCTGGGATGCGCGGCCAAACAACGCGCATCGCAATCAGCTGCTGCACGACGTGGCCAAAGAGCATCAAACGCGCATCGGCGTCTGCAAGCACGGCCTCGACAAACTGCGCACTCGCACTCCAGGACTCAGCACGTGCAAACGGCATGAGACCAGAGCTGCACGTTGGGAACGCACTGCGATGCCACGTAAACAGCGGCAAAGCGTTCGCAACTTCCATGCCCACTGGCAATGCGGCAAGCCGGTCAAGTGGCGCTGCGGCCATGACGCGCTCGAGCGTTGCGACGATGCGCTCGCGCAGCCACGGCACGCGAGTAAAGCTGAGAGCGAGCAGCGATGCGAGCAGCTCGTGCAGCTGCGGCAGTACACCAAGTCGCTTATGGGCTGTCGTTGCTGCCGACACGACAGCGTCTTCGACGACCTGGAGCGTCGCGTGGTGCAGCGCCAAGTAGCGCCGCGCGACCAGACACACGAGTGGTGGTGACGTCTTAGACGAAGCAGTCGCAGCTGAGCGCTTAACGCGCTTGAACACACTGCGGCGCAGTGGCTTTGTACTGCTCGACAGTGTCGACGGCACAGCCGTCACGACTGGCGCGACGCGGAACGAACCAGCGCGTTCGAGCCGCACTGTGGTGCTCACTCGGCGGCGACTCGTGCGCATACTCGTACTGTCGCTACGACTGACGCTGCGGCTCTGGCTGTTGCTGTGGCGATGGGCGGAGCACGCGCCAGTCGCAAGCGCAACGAACACAGTGTCAAACTCGCAGCGCAGTGCAATCGCCTGTAGTAGCGTTAGCAGCGCCGAGCGTGTGGTCGTGTCTGTCGTTGACTGCAGCTGCTCGAGCATCGCGGTCCAGAGCTGCAAGAGCAACTCGACCGCAGCTGCGACGGCGACCGACCGCATTGGCCGCGATGCGTCGGTCGTGCTAGTAGACACTGGTACAAGCATCGCTGCAAGACGCAAGTAGCTGCTCGCAGCATCGGCGTCTTTGTCCTTGTGCTGGCGCTTGTACTTGCTACTGCTGCTGCGTGGCTCAACCGGCGAGTGGACTGGCGACGATGTTGTCGGCACTGGCGACCACAGTGACGACGGACGTGTCGATGCAGATGAGAACCGCGTGGCTGTAGTGTCTGCGACTTGCTGCTGTTGCGTCTGCTTCTCAATGCGCTTGAGTAGTGATTTCGTCTGCTTGAAAAACGCCGTTGGGAGTGACGTCGTGCTGTGTGCAAAGCTGTCGGTGCTTGTCTTGTGTGTTGTCGGTGCACACGTGCACGTGTCATCGTCGGTCACATCTTCTGGTTGCTTGTGTTTCTTCTGGAACGACCGCACGAAGCGCGAGACCGCGTGCGAGATGCGATGTGCTGGCATGTCACTCGGTAGATACAAGTCGATCTGACAAGCTGTACAGATGTCGGACTGTATGTATGGACACAAGTGCGTCGGAGCCGGAGGATTCGTGAATGGACCGACTCGGGAGGGAGGGAGCGAGCAGAATGTTGGCGAGTGCGATGACGCAGTGCGATCGTGTGGGTTCGAGAAAGTGCAGCACCACCACCACTGCTGCAGGATCGCAAAACAAACGACTGAAGCGAGAGCAAACCTACACTCGCGGCGTGGACCGGCGCTTTTGCTTCCCATACACTCGCAAGTACGTACGTACGTGAAGAAGTAAAGCAGCACATGCGAAGCAGAGCGCGCAGCTGGATGGTCAGTCATTACCCTCTTGACGATTAGGTTGTCGAGTGTAGTGTTCGATATCAACACTTTCTCGCTCGTTGCGGTATAAACTGTGATGTAGTGGGAATCAAATGAACCACTTCGATAGGTTCACTTTCTCGAGTCCAACGCCTGTGTGGGTACAGTACCCGTAAATCCGTTCGTGGACTTGTGGCCTTGCGTCGACTGACTTGCCTTTGTTGTGTGCGCTGGCTGGCAGTCGCAGTGCGCTCTGTGAGGTGGCAACGCAACTGCGAGCAATGTATCGCACGATCGCACACTCGCGGCTGCTGCTGAGGTCGCAGTGCATACTTGACCGTGTTACACACGAGTATCAAGCAGTAACGCGATCCATGTCGCAAAGCCACCGTCGTCATCTTAGTATGGCGATCGTCTAGCAGTGATTGTCCTGTGGCGGGCTGCATTCGCTTCGTGGACAATGTAGCACGCAAAGAGCGAGCGACCTCAGACCAATAACGGCTGGGATTTTGCCGTCCAATCGTCACGGCGCTTGTGCAGTCCTCGTCGTCGTCGTCGTCGCTGTGTGGTCGTTCAAGCATTCATGCATCGTTATGGACCTCCTCCGATTCTCACCTCATCGAGATGGATATTTTATCAGGTCACCACTGCTGCTGCTTTTGCTCGCTCGCAAGCTGTGCGCGCACTTACGCGCGGAGATGACAACGTAGATGGCGTCACCTCTCCATCGCGACGGATACGACGAGCCTCAACACCTCGAGTCTGCAGCTGCTGGCGTCTCTGCCAGATTCCTGAACCACATGGGACGTACACGTATCAAACAGTACCGAGTACTGATATGAATGTGATTTGGCTTGATATTACGTGTAATCATAGCCACACAACGAGTGGCTCGCAGTAACCCAAGGCGGTATGGACGAAGATTCGGCGCATCGTGCTGGAACAGAAAGAGATGGTAGTGGTGAAGCTGACGATCTTTTGCAGCCGTTGCTGGCACATGCAGCTCCAGTTCTTATCGTCTCTGACGTCAGCTGCAGTCGCTCATCCGTTCGTAGCTCATGGCTCAGTGCGTCCTTTCTCGGTTCCTGCCACGACTTGCGCAGCTCAAGTCATTCATGACGCCAGGCTGCTCAACACATGATAGTGATGACGGACGTCACCAATGAAAGGAACTCAAAGATGCAAAGCGTGTATAGATTGATATTGAGAACGCAGTGGCGATGTGCATATGCGCTGGGTGGATGAGAGTGCAGGCGCATTAGTTGATCCTGCCTATCGAGCAGCTCAAGTGACTCAGATGCGCGCTGTAGGCGACGGGAGGAACGTCGTGGGCGCCGAGAGCGGGATCGGTGCCATTGCGAGCAGCTCGGCGTCCTCTTTTGCAAAGAGCTGGCGCTGCTGCGCTTTGAGCAGTGCGCGCATGCCGTCCTGGTCGCTCTCGCGCGCGGTCACGTCCGTGTGGATCTCACGCATGCGGTTGTCCTCTTCGATGTTAAGTACATCAAAGTACCTACGTCGGATCATCCATGGGTTAATGGGTCAATGGGTCAATGGGTCAATGCCTCAGTCTGTGGGCCACACTCACACAAAAAGCCGACGCACCCTGTGTGTGAGAGCTCAAGGTCGCGGCTCTCCCCCGTGCCGCGGTACACTGCGATCTCGACTTCGACCGAGTACTTGCTGCCGCATCACACGTCGCATGTCACAGATGAGTCGCCAGCCACCAGTCATTCGGGTAGGCATACAGACACAGACGCACCGGACGCGGCAGACGCGCGCGCGGATGCTGATGAGGTGCTGGAGGAAGATCGGGAGGCGAAAGTGCACGCGGTCCATGCCGACGGTCACCATGTTGTAGTTCTTGGTAAAGTTGCGTGCGCAGTAGAGTGCCGAGCGGTCCTGGATATGTGCATACGTATGTGAGTGTGATCGCGTATATATGCGAGTATGAATGCGTATATATATGTGAGTACATGTGCGTATATATGTGAGTGCATGTGCGTATATATGCGAGTAGCCAACTATATACACACACACTTCGAGCCGCACCATCCACTCGAGCAGCACGCCACCAAAGACGTTGCGGTGCAAGTTCGCGTGCTTGAGCAGGAACGTGTGGCGCGTCTCAACGACTGTTGTCTGGATGTCGACCGCGCGGCGCTTGGCAGCAGCACTGTCGTTGCGAGTCGCAAGCATGGCGTGCGTCACATGCGCGAGCGTCGCGACGTCGGCCTGCGCGACGTTCCACTGTGCGTTCACGGCCTTGCGCTTCGCTGCAAGCGCCGAGAGCTGCGCGCACTCGGTCGGTCGCTGCGGGTCGTGCAGCATTGGGAGCCCGCGGCTCACGCGGCCGTTTGCGTCGAGCGCGACGAACGTCGCAACGACATTGTGCGTGAGCTCGAACGCGCCGGTCGCAAAGTCCTGGCGGTACACGCTCACTTGGCACACCATTGACGAGCTCCCGACGCTGATCGCGCGGCCCTCGAGCCGCACAAAGTCACCGTGGAACACCGGTCGCAGGAGCTTGAACGCGTCGAACGCGACGGTCACGACTGGCTTGTGTGCGATCCTGTACGGGTGCGTGTATTAGAGCGCAGTCGAGTAGCAAAGAGCTAAGAGAGCATGCAAGATATGCACACCCACACGTTACAGACTTCTGCGACGAGCTGGTCGACTTTGTGCATGATCGGCCCCGAGCCGAGCAGCTTGCCGCGTAGCGCCTCATTACCCTATGCCACCATGTGCGCATGCATATGCAGCGTGTACGTGAGCGCGATTGCATGACGCTATCAGCGACGAGAGTCGGTACGTACGATCACTGCGGCGTGCGCGCAGCGGGTCTCGTCGCTGCTGATCTTCTCACGTGACGTTGCCATGATGAGCGAGCTCGCTTCAGGATTGTTTGTGTACCGAGTGACACAGTGTACCAAAGCCTATGAGTTGTCACGACAAAACCTATCATACGTCACATCCAGTTCACCACGCCATCCATTACGAACACAACGCGATCCTGCGGCCGAGAAGCGCCAGCGCGACCTACGTGAGTACATGCGCTGGCATGCGCTGGCATGCGCTGGCATGCGCTGGTATGCGCTGGCATGCACTGGCATGCACTGGCATGCACTGCTCGTCTGCTGCGTATTCCCTATGTGTGTGCTTCATATCTCCTTACTCACTCGCATTACGTCACGCGCCAACCTCGTGCTCAAACGCACGCACAGCCCAGCACCAAGCACCACATATCATTACCAACAGACACCCGCAACAACCAGTCAGCAGCTAGTATGGATCCGTTCCCCGACGCGCCGCCGCGGCCGCAGAACGTCGGGATCCTCGCCATGGAAGTCTACTTCCCGCGCTTCTTTGTCGCGCAATCCGACCTCGAGCGCTACAACAACGTCCCGGCTGGCAAGTACACGCTCGGGCTCGGGCAGGACGCGATGGCGTTCACGGGCGACCGCGAGGACGTCAACTCGATCGCCCTCACGTGTGTCTCCGCGCTGCTCACCAAGTACGGACTCGATCCGCACGACATCGGACGCCTCGAAGTCGGCACTGAGACGCTCGTCGACAAGAGCAAGTCGACGAAGACCGTGCTCATGCAGCTCTTTGGGAGTAACACGGACGTCGAAGGTGCGTCGACGATCAACGCGTGCTACGGCGCGACCGCCGCCATGCTCAACGCTGTCGACTGGGTCGAGAGCTCGGCATGGGACGGCCGGTTTGCGATCGTTGTCGCTGCCGACATTGCGGTGTACGCCAAAGGTCCTGCACGTCCAACCGGTGGCTGCGGCGGCGTCGCGATGCTCATTGGCCCCGACGCGCCGCTTGCGATCGATAGCCGCACGCGCGTCACGAGCGCGGCGCACGTCTGGGACTTTTACAAACCCGAGCTCACAAGCGAGTACCCGACCGTTGACGGCGCGCTCTCGCAGGCGTGCTACATCCAAGCACTTGACGATTGTTATATTCGACTGTGCGCCAAGACCGAGCAGCTCCAGACTCGACAAGAGCGCTTTGGTGTCGAAGCTGTTGACTTTGCGGTCTTCCACTCGCCGTACAACAAGCTCGTGCAAAAGTCGTTTGCGCGGCTCGTGTTCCTCGATGCGTGGCGCCGCGCCAACGTCCACAGCCCCGACGCTAGTAGTGACGCTACGGACGCTACTGACGACGTGCCGCTTGCCAAGTGGCTCGCGCAGCCGCTCGACGCGACGCTCGTCGACCGCGAGCTCGACCTCACGATGCGTGCCATCGCTGGCGACAGCTACAAGCGCAAAGTCGCGCCGGGCTGCACGACCGCAAAGCAAATCGGCAACGCGTACACGGGCGCCGTGTACATCAACCTCGCGACGCTCGTGCACGCGCGCGGCGCGGCGCTCGACGGCGCGCGCGTGCTGCTCTTCTCGTACGGCTCGGGCCGCCTCGCGTCGATGTTTACGCTGCGCGGCCGCACGCCAACGGCCCGCGACTCGCAGTTCTCGCTCGCGCGCATTGCAGCGACGCTTGCACTCGACGCGCGACTCGCAACGCGCGAGCAGCTCAGCGCCGAGCAGTACAGCGTGTACATGGACGTCCGCGAGCGCGTGTTTGGCCGCGCTGGCGTCACGCCACTGCAGCCAGCAACGACGATCGCGCCCGGTGCGTTCTACCTCGAAGCGATCGACGCGACGTTCCACCGCACGTACAAGCAGCAGCCGCACGCCGACACGTTGGCGAGCGAGTCGACAGAGCCGATAGTGTCTGAAGTGACAGCGCCGCCTGCGCCCGTGATGACGCCGACACGCGCCGCGTACGACCGCGCTGGTTCGCCGTACGTCGCAGGCGTGAGCGCGGTGCTGCCAAACAGTAGCGACAACAGCGACGTGTCATCGAGTCTCGAGCGGCTGCTCACGGGCGGCAACTGCATCGAGCCGCTCAGTGACGCAGCAGTCGACACGATCCTCGCGCGCAACGTCGTACACGTGACCCGCAGCACTGGCGACCGCCAGCCGATAACAACGCGCGCGCAGTGCGTGCAGGTCGCGACCCCCACGCCGACCGTCGACCTCACAGCGCAGTACAACGTCACGCCAGCGCTCGTTGCAGCGATGGATCCGGCGACGCAGCTTGCCGTCGCTGCAGGACTTGACGCGCTCGCCGCTGCGGACCTTGTGACAGCGCCGCACTGGCGCCTCGCGCCAGACGTACAGCCGACAGTTGGCGTGATCTACGCGACGTCGTTCCCGACGACGCACGCTGCGCTGTCCGAAGCCGCGCGCCAAAGCGCCGACCCCGACGCCGAGCTGGACCGCAAGCTGCTGCTGCGGCTGCTCGTGCTTGCAAACGCGCAGCTCGCGCAGCTCACGGGCGCGCGCGGTCCAAACACGCAAGTGAACGCAGCGTGTGCTGGCACGACACAGGCACTCGGGCTCGCGCACGACTGGCTCGCGCTCGGCAAGTGCGCGCGCGTGCTCGTCGTTGCAAGCGACGTTGCAACAAGCGACGCACTGCTGCCGTTTGTTGCCGGTGGCTTTTGCGCGCTCGGTGCTGCGTCGACTGCTGCAAACGTCGCAGACGCCGCGTTGCCGTTTGACGCACGTCGCAACGGCCTCGTGCTCGGTGCTGGCGCAGTTGCGCTCGTGCTCGAAGCGCCGGCTGCGTTTGCAGCGCGGTCGCCGCTTGCGCTTGTCCCGTCGGTGTCGCCATCGCGCGTGCGGCTGCTCGCAACGCAGTTTAGCAACTCGGCGTATCACGGCGCGTCGCTCGACCCGACGCACGTCGCCGAGGAGCTCGTGCGCTTTCTGCTCGCGGTCGAGCGCGACTGCGGCGTCTCGCGTGCTGACATTGCGAAACACGGCGTGTACTACAGCCACGAGACCGGCACGAACGCAACGCCGACTGCGTCGTGCGCGTTTGCCGAAGTCACGGCACTGCGCGCTGCGTTTGGCGACGCGCTGCTTGCAACGCTGCTTGTCGCCAATACAAAGGGTGCGACCGGCCATGCGATGGGCGTTGCGTTTGAAGACGTTGCAGCAGTTGCAGGTCTGCGCGCGGGGCGCGTGCCGGGCGTTGCGAACTTTGAGCGCGTTGACGCGCACCTCGGGTCGCCACCGCTGCGGCTCGCGACAGGCGGCGCGCATGCGCACACGTTTGCGCTGCGCTTTGCTGCCGGTTTTGGCTCGCAGCTCGCATTTGCGCTGTTTGCACTCGAAGTGTAAGTTGCACGTGCTGTTGAAGTGACACACACTCGTACTGTGGTACTTCACAAAGTAACAGACAAAAAATGTCTTGATTTTGCAAGGTTGAACCTACCCTACTGCCTCATTGCACCTTTCTTCCGTCCTACACACACGTCACACAAATCATTCGGAGCTGCTCCACTCGCAACTCAGAACTCGACCGAGACGTTGCTCACCGTGCGTTTGCTGCGGAAGCTCCCGCCGACGGCGTTGCCCCAGACGTCGCGGCTGCCTTCGCCACTCGACGCGCTGCCGTGGTCGTCGTCGCTAAAGCGGTAGCCGGCCGGCGCTTCGCCCATTGACTCGTCAATGTTGTAGCTCCGCGCACTGCTGCTCGATGGACTGAGGCTGTCGTCGTAGCTCGTGAGCGGCCCAGCGACGGGGATCGCGTACATGTGCGTCGACCGCGGCGACGTCGCCATCATCTGTTGTGGTGGCGGCGGTCGCACTGGTGCTTGTGTCTGCGCGTACGCGGGCGGTGGCGGCTCGGGTTTGCTGTAGTTCGTCGTCGACGCAAACGCCGACGCTGTCGTCGTTGACGCCTGGTTGTACGTCGCTTTCGTCGCGAGCGGCGGGTTGAACCGGTTGTCAACGTCGTCGTCGTCCGAGTCGTCGTCGTCCTGGCGCCGCTTCCAGACAAAGAACGCGAGGACCGCGACGATGACGACACCACCGCCAGCGATTGCAGCGATCACGCCGAGCGACATGCCGTCGTTGCTGGTTTTTGGCTTTTCGTCGTTCGATGCGGCGGCATTTGACGGCGACGCAGTCTCGGTCGCGAGTGGCTGCGCTGTCGTTGGCGACGGCTTGGGCGTTGGCGTTGGCTTGAACGTCGTCGTTGGCTTGAGCGTCGGTGTCGGCGTCGGCGTTGGTGTTGCCGTCGGTGTCGGCTTGGGCGTCTTGGTCGTCGTGCCCGAGCCAGACGTTGACGCCGATGACGACGACACGATCGGTTTATTTGTCGGCAATGGCGTCACGCTGTTTGCGCCGCCACTGCCACTGCTGCTGCTGCTGCTGCTCGTTGGCGCTGGCGTCTTGGGCGATGGCGTCGGTTTCGGCGTCGGGGTCGGTTTGGGCGTTGGTGACGGCGATGGCGACGCTGGTGAGAGGCGGAGGCGGCAACAGGCGTGTCAGTACAGACAGACAGATAGACAGACACACACAGAGAGACTGAGAGCTGTGAGTGATAGAGAGACGCACCATCGCACAGCTTGGTGTCGGGTGGACACTCGTCGTCGTCAGTGAGCTGGTGGCAGCCGTACTTGGCGAACGCGCCAAGAAAACCGTTGCTAATGACCGAGAGGCACGGCGGACACTTGGCCTTTGTGACGTCGCACGTCTTGCTGCCGCCGTCGATGTAGCACTTGGAAAAGTCTTCTTTGCACACGTCCGTTGCTGCTGGCGCAGCTGCGACCGCTGTCAGCGCTGTGTGTTCGAATACATGCACAATCATACGTGAGTGTGAGCGCTCCGTTGTTTTACAAGACACACAGACACGTACGTACGCACCTGTGAGCGCGAGCGCCGCGGAGACCAGTCGGTGCGCCATCGAGGTTGTTGTTCTGGAGCGGATGCGTCTACGCGTAGTCGAGTGCGCGTGTTGCAGAGTATGTCTGTCGATAAAGTGGCGCGAGAGAGCAGCAGCGGAAGGAGGAGTGTGAGTGCGCGGGCGCTGGTGGGCATGCGCTGGCGTGGGACGACACACTGTGGGTAACGACGACCGAGGCAGCGGTGCAAAGAACGCGGCTGCCTATGCTGCTCGTTGAGCACCCACCGCGCATGGCTCGCAGCCGCATACACATACACGTCATGCGCATAACGCCACGACCGAACACCATGCATGCACACATGCGCAGGCACGAGGATGCACGCACCTCGAGCAAATGACGCAGGAGTCGTCAAGTGGACCAATGCGTGTCTGCGTGTGTGATTAAATGACTGGGTATGAAAGCCAGTGTGAAAGTGTTGTGCAATTGTAACTGCAAGTCTGACCACGAAAGGGGTCAATACGAATGAATAGGTGCATTACGGAGTAAAAGCTGGCGTGTTTTTGGACTCGAAGACGCACGTCTTGCGTGAGCTTTTTGCCATCTGCATCAGGTTGCGAACTGCACCCAACCACTTTCGCAAAAGGGGCATTCCAGTTTGTAAGAATCACAGATTCTGAAATCACAGATGGATTTTCGGCTAACGAAATTCGATAAATCAGTTTGTGGCACGTTACATTTCAAAACCGTTGCAAATCAAACTGCAGTTGACACAATTCATTTCGCTCATCCATATACATTGAGTTGTAACAGTAAACATACCGCTACAACATCACTTCCAGACCATGTTGGGCAAAATAGCATTTAAAGTGGGCAGAAACCTTAGTATACAAATAGACTTGTTTCTACATTGCAAAATCCCGCAAGTAAAGTATCCAATGGTGAATCCAAATAAACAAAGCAAAAGAGGATATTGCAGTTCGAGAGAATCATACATGCATATCCAAAACGGGATTTCGCTACCAAAATCTGTGTTGATAAACGCAGGCACATCAAAATGCTGGTTTGCAAAACTGAATCAATGACACGTAGAAAATGCAACATATATGAATATAAAAGTTTAATTGTAAAACTAAAACAATTGCACAATTCTAAAAATAGGTCACGTCACGCACAAGTCTGGCAAGTACTATAGCTGTAGCTACAATAATATAGAAAGCAAATGCCATCAACACACAGCAAGTCGACAATGACACAGAAGTGAAGTTTTGCATACGACTCTGCTACGATCGAGATGGAGTCCTTGAATGATCGAACAATGAGTTGGATTGCCTTTATTAAGTAATCGTTATCCTGTGGACACACAGCCAGCCAATACGTGTTGCACAAGCTATACGACACCACGTGAGAGAAAAAGGATCATTTTGAACAGGTCTATCTGTGACACTGTGAACGTTGCCATTACGTTGGTGGTATTCTATTTGTAATAGACCCCAGTATTCGTCAAGTACGCTATGAACTGTAAACAAACCGGACGCTATGAGATGCATATGTATCACATGAATTGATATATCTGATGTGCTA
>JAADWX010000892.1:0-12874 GCA_023336405.1 Globisporangium echinulatum | reverse complement strand
GACTGGTTCAACGCGAGCACGACGTGTCCACTGTGTCGGCGCGTCGCGTTCAAAGACTGTCCGCGCGTGTTTGACGTCACGATGCGCGAGCTCACCGAGCTGTGAGCTGTAGTAGTTGTACCCAAACGTATCTATCCTAGTAGAATAGCCCATGATGGTTGTACTTAAATGACCCACATATATCCCACGAATGACCCACCCTCGATCATTGTGTCTCCTACCCATTGCCATGCAGGGCTGCTTTGACTGGTTAGTGTCGATTGGCATCGACGACGCTCCTTGTGTCATCAATTGATTGACGTTGCCGACTCTGACGAGTGACGGTGCTGAGTCTTTCTTGCTCGTGGGTGCACAAGTTGGGTCACTTGGACGATGAGCATCGTTGCCATGAGGATTGTTAAGTACTAGTGTCCGAAGCTCGAGACGGCACCGATCTTTAGTTTTGCGAGTGCAGCCAGTCATCGTACACCCATGTAGTGGGACTCGAGCTAGTACAGCGCATGAGCATATTCAGCGCGTCGATACTTCAGTACACACTTCAGTCGCTCTCCTTGTGTCAGGTGGCTATGCTCAGATGCTACTGAGTCAACCCACACGCATCACATTCGCAATGTATCGCTGTTGTCAAACAGTGCGGTCAGTCGAGGGTGCAGTGCCGCAAGGACTGGTCACAAGCGCGCTGAATCGCAGCGCACACATCAGAGCCACCTGGAGTACTAGTACTTTGCTTGCAGAGGGTGCAAGTACGACCGGAGGTAGTAAGGAGGATATGTCGATTTGCGTGTGCCTACGATTCGCTGTATACCCACGACAACGTCGCTCAGCGAGTGGTCACGCGAGTGCTGGCCGCGCGAGCAGATGATTAACAGCAGTGAGTGAGTGAGGACCAGCCACATGGACAGCATAAGTTCTCTCACATTGCGCGATTTGCTCACATTGACGCACACCACGCATCGTCCTTGCCACTCGATCTCCAATGGTCATTACGGAGCGCGTTCGCAGTCAGTTCTTTGTCAGTGACGATAGCGCGCAGACGACGTTTATCCGCATCGAGCAGCCGCGAGGTCCAGTCAAGCTCAAGCGCAATGGACTGCCGTGGTCTGCGGACGAACACGACCGGTTCCTCACAGCACTCGAGCAGTGGCCATCTGGACCGTGGAAAGTCATTTCAGCGCTTGTCGGCACGCGCACGGCGCGGCAGACGATGACGCACGCGCAAAAGTACCGCGAGAAGATCGCGCGCGTACGACGCGGCACGAGTCGCCACGTTGCGACCTTTGCTCCTCAGCCACAGCAGCAACTAGTGGCGCTGGTTCAGCCGAAGATGCCATTGGAACAGCAGATGCTCGACGCGTATACAGACACTCCAGTCCACAGTGTCGCTGTCGGAGCAGTCGATGCAGAGCTATCGAGCAGTGAGATCGACGACATGTTGTACACGACGCTGCTGTCGCTCGATGATGAGTACGACAAGCCAACTGATGAGCCTGACGATCGCTGGCAGTTTGTGCTTGGACATAACACCAGCGGCGTCGCAGCCCGAATGACGCCGTATAGTCTGAGTTTGTAGCTCAGAAATGGGAGTTTGTCGTATCAAGTGTCGAAGATCATTCGGGTGTAAGATGTACCATGCCTCGCATACGTGACGAATAGTAGAAATGGCCTGTGCTCGCGAAACTGAAGCTAGAGATGAACGATCCGATGCTCAGGTTGGAGACATTCGAGCTGGAGCTGAGGCTGGAGATGAAGGAGTACTACGTAGTACTAGGTGTCTAGAAGTCGGAGGAACGGTTGAGGCTTCGAAGAGGTACTCTACTCGACACAATAGTTTGTGGTTGATTGCACTGTAGTATGACGCCACGTCGGTTGCCGCGACAGATTCTGACGAGTCTTGCGATTCAAGCTCGTCAACAATAACCTCCACTATCACATCCTTCAAGTAAGCATATTCAGTATTGCGAGTGTGATTGGACTGCTGTGTCCAGCTGATTGTGTGCCGTTTTGACCTCCTCTATCATATTCCCTGTACTATCGAATGACAAATTGAACTGCAGCAATCGATCAAAACTCACAGGCAGCACTTGATCAATGCAATCTTCTGGCAAGCAACATGCAGTCGACCACTTCGCAAGTCTGTCGGCACGAGCAGCTCCATTCGCACTCGCGCACATCCACGCTCCTGCCCACCTCCACAACCACCACTGTCGCTACTCGCAACCATGTTTGTCCCAAAGGCACTGCAGCGCGCTGCCAAGGCCTCGAGCGCTGTCAAGCACGCGTACGTACTGCCGTAATACATCCATCGCCCACTTGATGACCATCAGACAGCCAGCATGGATGCTTATCGTCATCACTGCTGTGTGTGTGTGTGTATGCATGTGTATATAGTATGCAGACACGGTCGATCGGGTACCTCTCGGCGCTGCCGGAAGAGCACCAGATGCTTCGCGACATGTGCCAGCAGTTCGCCGCCAAGAGCCTCGCGCCGATCGCTGGCGAGCTCGACCGCAGCCACACGTTCCCGGCTGAGCAGGTCAAAGAGCTCGGCGCGATGGGGCTCATGGGCGTTGCAATCGACGACGCGTACGGTGGCGCAGGTCTCGACTACCTCGCGTACGCGATCGCAATGGAGGAGATCAGTCGCGGCTGCGCATCAACCGGTGTCATCATGTCGGTCAACAACGTACGTGCCTAGATCAGAGCTTACGAGTAGCTGGTCGTGTGCGATGTATCGATAACTGACGAGCTTCACACTATAACTGCACAGTCGCTCTACTGCGCACCAGTCGAGAAGTTTGGTACACCGGAGCAAAAGGTACGCGTGGTCCATGTATCCATACAATCGATGTATTGTCCATGTATCTATCTGCTTATACCTGTTGAATGGCTGTATGCCGACTATAGGAACAATACCTCACGCCGTTTGCAAGCGGTGCGAAGCTCGGGTGCTTTGGCTTGAGCGAACCTGGGAACGGCAGCGACGCTGGTGCAGCAACGACGACTGCGCGTGCGACTGCGAATGGCTACGTGCTCAACGGCACAAAGGCCTGGATCACAAACGCGCACGAAGCGGACATGGCGATTGTGTTTGCAACAACTGACAAGAGTTTGAAACACAAAGGCATCAGTGCGTTCCTTGTGCCGACGAACACGCCGGGCTTTTCGCTTGGGAAGAAAGAGGACAAGCTCGGGATCCGCGCGTCGTCGACTGCGAATTTGATCATGGACGACTGCGAAATCCCGAAAGCCAGTTTGCTCGGGAACGAAGGCGACGGCTTCAAGATCGCAATGGTATGTGTGTGTGTCGTATGGACCACTTAGTGTTTGATTGGTATGGATGACGTACAATACTGATTGCAATTATTGCTATTGCTATTGTATTGCAGATTACACTCGATGCAGGCCGCATTGGCATTGCGTCGCAAGCGCTCGGGATTGCGCAGGCGTCACTCGACTGTGCACTCACATATGCGCAGTCCCGCAAGACATTCGGTGTCCCAATTGCGAAGAACCCGATCATCCAGACGAAACTTGCAAAAGTCGCAATGGAGATCGAAGCGGCCCGGCTCTTGACGTGGAAAGCTGCTGGTGAAAAAGATGCGGGCCGGCCGTATACAAAGTTCGCAGCAATGGCGAAGCTCAAAGCGTCGGAGGCTGCGACACTTGCGTCGCACCAAGCGATCCAAGTGCTCGGCGGCATGGGGTACGTCTCGGACATGCCAGCTGAGCGTCACTACCGCGACGCGCGGATCACGGAGATCTACGAAGGCACGTCCGAGATCCAGCACCTTGTGATTGCTGGTGCGCTCAACAAGGAGTGGGCCGCAATGAACTAGGACGACAGTTGGGAGTCGTGCGGTAGTTGCTGTGGGCCACACACGATTAGCTACCAGCTTACTTGATGACCGGATAATGGAGATGACGGACCCAATACAGTGTTTTGAGTGAACGCAGTGCTGTGTATTGTGGCTGTTGCTTGTATTGTGCAAGTCGCGAGAGACTGCAGAGTCTCCCAATTGACTTGTAAATGGTATACTTTTGTGGGATTGCTTGCTTCAATGTTGTCTATCGACAGTCTGAATCAGCTTGGGTGCATGTATATTATCAGATTGGGGTGCTAGCAACCAATGCCTTTCTGCGTTGGTGGCACGAGGTACAACAGTCGTCACCCGAGCGCAACATATCAGCATTCTTTGCTGCTCATTGTTCTCTCAGCTGCAACATTCGCCAGTACGACTGCTCGCCGCCCTGCGATCTACGCACCGCCATGCAGGCGTTCGAGGACGAGACGACACGCGTGCTCAAGAAGCAGCGTCTGTGTGCTGCGCAGATCGACGCGCAGCTCGACTTTTTGCTCGAAGAAGCTGCGATCACGCGCCGACAGCTCGTCGACAAGCAGCGCGAGTTTGCGCGCAAGAAGAGCAGCAGCGGCACAGGCGGCAATGACAGCAATGACAATGACACAGCAGCACTCGCAGTCGCAACGACAACGACTGAAGCCGTTATTAACAGCGGCGTCGCCTCTGTTGCTGCTATTACGACTGCTGCGTCTACTACTACTGGTAGCAACGAGCCATTGACGACGCCACACAGTAGTAGCAATAGTGTAGCAACAGTCAAGAGCCGCGTGTTTGCCGAAGAAGAGGACAGTGAAGTCGACAACATTGTCCAGGGCTTTAGCCACCGCGTGCAGCTCTTGAACGTCGAGAAGAACGTCGCAGACGAACTCCATGCGATCCACGTCGCGTTGTCCAAGTACGCGAAACTGATCGACAAGGTACGTGGTCGAAATGCCATGAAGTTTGTATAGTCTATGGGACGGTATGATCGACACTCACAGACGTGTGTATAGACGTTCTGCAATGACATCACAAAGGTCTGTCGTGCGCAGCAGTTCGACCACTTGCTCGTGTGTCGCCTCGTTGCCGAGTACCTGTACCACGACGGCCAGATCGATGCTGCCGATACAATCTGCGAGGTGTGTGCAGTACATCGATATTCGCACTTCAGTGAGTTGTTCGACGTACTTACTTGGATAACGTATGTAGGAAGCGAAACTCGACGTACCTGCGAACTACCGCGAGTGCTTTGTCGAGCTCCACACAATCCTCGACGCGCTCAAAACAAGCGACCTCGCACCGGCGCTTGCGTGGGCGCGCAAGCATCGGCAGGCGCTCCAAGCACGCAACATCGAGATCGAATTTGCGCTCGTACGCCTGCAGTACGTCGACTTGCTTGCGACATGTGCAGACGCAGTCGATGCGCTCGCGTTTGCAACTGAGCAGTTTGCGACGTTTCACGCGACGCACGCGAAAGGTTTGTATGAGTCTGTGTCAGGAGCCATTGATAGAGTACGTGACTGATGTGCGATATGGCATGTGGTCTACATCAGAGATCCATCGGCTCATGGGCTGCCTCGTGTTCAAGGACCGACTGCACGAGTCGCCGTACAAAGATCTGTTTGCTGCCACGCGATGGAGTGACATGCGCACGGCGCTCATTCGCGCATGCTGCCGTTTGCACAACGTGCCGTTCCAGTCGTACCTCGACACGTGGTGCGTTGCTGTTTGGTGCAGCTCTGTTGCTTGCACTAGGTCGTTGAACCAGTGACTCACACGTGGGACTTGTATACTGGACACTCGTACGGCACTGCGTAGTCTGTCAGCTGGGATTTCGGCATTGCCGGCGATGCGCAAGCTCGCGACGGTCATGGAGAGTAAACTCACGAATTGGGCGACGCTCGAAGAGCTCCCGGTGCGGCAACGTAGCTGTTGGTGTCGATAGCGATTATCTGTAGTTGTGCGTCTACTGAATCTGCGACATGTGGGCATGTGTGTGCAAGTAGGTCGAGATCCCGATTGCGAACGACTTGCGGTTCCACACGGTCTTTTGCTGTCCGGTGTCGAAAGAGGAGAGCGCGCCAGGAAACCCGCCGGTGCTGCTCAAGTGTGGCCACGCGATCTGCAGGGCGTGCGTGAAACGAATATCGTTCAACATGACGCGGTGCGACTGCGTGTGTGGGCGTGCGTTAGTATGTGAGAGTGAGTGTGCGCAATGGCTCACGTGCGTGTTGGTTGCTGCTGCTGTGATGCGCAGACGCTTCAAGTGCCCGACGTGTCCAGCTGAAATGACCGAGAGCGAAACGCGCGAGCTGTTCTTTTGACACGCGCCGACATGCTCGCTGACGCGTCGCGTGTGAATCGCGTTGTTGTATGAGCTGCGTGTCACGTTCACGCACTCACCCATCCATTCAGTATCCATTGATTCATCGATCCATCGATTGCGATGCGACTGACTGACTAGTCCTCCATCTCGGTCATCCACGTCGGATCGTCTGCGAGACTCATGTCGGTCGAGTTGCTGCTGCTGCTGTCGTCCGTGTCCTCGGTGTCGTAGCTGCTCTGCGACGCAACGCGCCGCGTGCGCAGACAATGAGCCTGTGATGATTGCGATGGTAGTTCAGGCTGCGATGATGGCTGCGATAGTTGCGATGACTGCGACGCGGCTGCGTGTTTGAGGTACGAGCACACGCTCTGCGAGAGCTGCGACTGCGAGTCGTGCACGTCGCGAAACGCCGTGACGATCGTCGCCATTTCGTCGTGCATCGCGCGCAACTTGCTCCGTAGCTCGGAAATGTCGTCCTGCTGCTCGGCCACGAGCGACGAGAGCGAGTCGATCACGGTCACGAGCACGCCGCTGCGGTCGCTGCCACTGCGTGTGCGCAACTGCGACGACGACTCGGACTCGATGAGGCTCGGACGCGCTTGGGACTCGCTCTGTGACGATAGCGTCTTGCGGCGCACGCGCAACGAGCGCAACGAGCCTGCGCTTGTCCGCTTGAGCAGTTCGCGTTCGTGCACGGCATTGCCACGACTGTGCTTGGCTGCATTGTCAATGTGTGTCCGCGTCTGGACGTGTTTCGTCCACGAATACGAACTGAATGGCTGGCGGCTCTTGAGCTTTCGGCCTCGACAACTACAACGCGAGTGTGTCGGACGTGAGCGATGCGTCGTGCCATCACACGCACGACGTGGCAGGTAGCGTCCATAGCATACACATACACATATGCAGACGTACCAGATGCAGCGGATCCACCAGCCGTCGCGCAGATCGACGTCAGCGACATCGGCGTCGACAATCTGCTGCAAGTGGTAGTCGTACACGTTGCTGCCCCATCGACCGCATGTGCTTGCTGAGTCGCTGTCACTTGCTACAGTTGCTGGCTGCTGCATCGACTGCATGGCAATGGCACTTGCTACAGACGCTAGCTGCTGCATCTGCATCTGTCACTCGTCGTTGCGGACTCGCGTCGTGCTACTGCTTGTGCAGCGCGTCAGTCGCTCGTTGCGGAATGCAGTTGTCAATTTGAAGTCCGCACTGCTATCAGGCAGCAAAATCAAGAGTGATGGTCACTTCAACTTGCAAAAACGGAGTTGTTGGATTGCTGCGTCCACTCCCTCCACGACGACAGACGACTACTTCTACATCGCGCTCATAGGTGACTCGTTCATGCATGAGTACTGGGACGCAATGGTCACGCCGCAGAGGATCGATGCGTGCGGCCGGATGCGCTCGAGTTGACACCAGACGTTCCGAACATATTATTGTACTTATCGTATATTTTGCACATGCAGATGTATAGTTAGCTTGTATATATGATTTTCATGCAATACATGTCCGGAAAAATATACATTACGGCTTACCAAACGACACCAAACGACGTTTGGAGGACGATGGCACGAGCGCACGACGTGAGCCTCGCGCAGGTCGAAGAGGAGCTACGCGCTGCCGAGCTGTACCTGCACGAACACGGCGCTGCTGCTAACAGCGATGATACTAACCGAGATGGGACGCGCGTGTCGCCCCTGCCGCCGAGTCGCGATCGAGCACACAGCTATCACGCCAACGATGGCATGGCACTGCCCATCGAGGCGCCACACGCCCGCTCGCCTCTTGATAGTGCGTCTGTGCAAACGATGGTTGGCATTGGCATTGGATGCTGCACTTGCATCCTGTCTAAACCCATGCACACGTTACGCTTGTTGTGCATGTACGTTGTCACTAGACGAGAGCTTCTTTCGACGACGCCAAAAGACGAGGCCCGTGCTCTCGGTGCGTGCACTCTGCTTACATCCCATCATTGCGTTCGCAGATGCAGCGCCACTAACATCTCTACTGTCTATATGTATGCGCTTGTGGATGTCGATGCACAGGACGATCGGCGGAAAGAGATTCTTGCAAAGCTGTCAGCCGAGCGCCAAGCAGCACTGCGAACGCACACAGGCGGCAACGCGCAGCCACCGCCATCGACTCCAGCAGCATCGTATGGCAGTGCAGCCCCACTCGCTCACCACTCGAACGCAAGTGACAGCAGCGCAGACGCACCAGCGCATCGTAGCCGCGTACTGCACAAGCTCTTCCACTCTGACCGCTCGAGTGACGACGAGGGTGCTACTACTGCTGCCATCGAAGCCGACACGAATAGTCACTGGACTGGACCTGTCGATATGCACAATGCGCTGCCACCATCGCCGACTGTGACATCGCGTGGATCAGAGGCGCGCAGCGACCTGCTCTACCGGCTCTTTCAAGCGCGCGCAGCCGAGACGACGCAACACGGCAGTCAGTCGCTTGGACTGAGTCGAGACCCGCAGTCTCCACTGAAGTCCGACTCTAGCGACCACAACCACGACGACGACAGCGAAGACGACAGTGGCGAGCTGTTCTATGCGTCCGACGTTCTCGGCGTATCGACAGCAGACGCTGCATCGCGCAGTCGTCTCGACCTGCTGACTGGATTTGTGACGGTCCCAAACGCACATGTTAGGAACGACAACCCGCAAATACGTCCATTTGATTCGACAACTCCAGTCGACAATGCATGCGACAGCAGTAGCAGTACAGACAACGACGGCGAGCTACTCACTACTACGCCCCAACAGGATCCACACACACGGACCCAACAGCCAGTCGACACTGACGCATTCGAGCAGCACCGCAGCCGACTCGGTACTAGCGCTTCCGCAGCGCCACTACCAACTGTATCGCGACGCATCGAGCTGCTCGCACAGCCGCTCACTGCGACACTCATCGCACGCGAGAAGCAGCGCGTAGCCCAAGAAGTCGCGCAGCTCCGTGAGTGCACGTTCCGACCCGACACGAGTCGATCGCAGCGGCCACTTGGACCAGCAGTTGACGACGAGCGCAGTGCGTTTCCGTGGCTCATGCTCAGTCCGCGGCGGCGCTCAACAGCCGCTGCTGCTGCGCACGTGACGTGGGGCGACACGCAGTCGCAGTCGCAGCGGATGCACAAACAACAGCAGCAGAGCGTGATTGCGCGACTCCACCTCGATGGGACCGCCAAGTACGAGCAGCGCGAACAAGCGCGCGTTGCACTCGAAGCGCAGCAGATGCGCGAGTGCACGTTCCGGCCAGCGATCAGTGCGGTGTCGCGGTCGATGGCACGTGGAAGCGGGAACAAGCCGATCCACGAGCGCGTGTCCGACATCCAGCGAGCAATGGTACGAAGTGACATATATTGTGTATGTGGCTTGCAACATAGGATATGTGACGTGTGACGAACATCTGCGAGGTGTGACAATATTTGCAATTTGTGACACACACATATGTTGACATGTGACATAATAGCTGTGACGGATGACGTCAAATCTGTGACGTGTGCGAATGACAAACACTCATTTTGTGTATTGTATCGGCTCTGTTACTACGACCGATCCCACGCACGCAGGCCGAGTCGCGCCAGCGTCTGCAGGAAACGCTCGAGGCCGAGCAGCGCCACACGACGTCGTTTGCACCGACGCTCAACGCCGTGAGCCGCGAGATCGCTGCAAAGGTCCAGACTGCCGACAATTGCAGCACTGACGATGCTACTGCCGACAACGATCCAATGCAACCGCCTGCTGTCGTCACGCGGCTCGTGCGCGACGCCGAGCAGCAGACTGCGAAGCGCGTTGCGATCCAAGAGTACTACGATGCGGTACAGCAGCAGCCGTTTGCGCCGACGATTAACGACCGGTCGCAATCACTTGTAACCCACAAGCCCGAGTTCCAGCTCACATTTGTTGCACGTCAAACCCTCTTTCAACAACAAGAGCAAAAGCGTCTCGAAGCGCTTGAAGACTGTTGTGAGGACCACACCAATGACACAAATGCGTTCCGACCCGATATTGGCAATGCTGACGCTGTGTTGCGTGCATTACGTCCCGATCGGATCAGTGAGACATCGGCGCAGCAGCTCGAGCGGCTGCTGTACCGCGAACCAAAGCAGACGCAACGCAAGACCCAGCAGCTCCGTGCAGCGCTCGAGGCGCAACATCCGTTCAAACCGCAAATCAACGCAGTGTCGCGTGCACTCGGTCGCAAATCGACGCTCGATGAACTTGCACAGCCAGTTGCTACTGCTGTTCAGGCGACATCGCCAACACCAGCAAGAGAGTCACGCGTGGCATTGAAGCAGTACTTTGCTGGCAAGCGCTTGCGCTCGCGCGTTGCGCTCGAGATGGACGCTGCGGAGCGCGCCGAGTGTACGTTCCAGCCAACGCTGATTGCGAAACAAAGGGCTGCGACTACGTCAGCTGGGAAGCCAACAGCCCGCTTAGGCAATAGCAGTAGTGCGTCCAAGGTCTGTAGTCGCGGTCCAGCGCGCAAGTCGGTCTGGCGCTCCGACAACATTCTGCACTTGATCGAGACCGATCGCCAACGACGGACTGACGCACTCGAGATGCAGCGCCAAGCGCTCGAGCTCCAAGAGCTACGCGAGTGTACATTCCAGCCCAAGACGCATAAAGGTGTTGCAAATGCGCCAAATAAGGAGGCAACAGCATCGCCAGTTGTTGTGCGCGGCCTTGCGCGGTTCCTCGAACAAAAGGAGCGTGCGAAGCGCTTGCGCGCCGAGCAGCAGCAGCGCGAGCAGCGCGCGTTCGCGCCGCATGCGACGTACGAACCGCGGAGTTATACAGTCCCAAAGCCGTTCAAGCTGTCGGGAGCGAGTCAAGATGCGACACGGCGCCGCGCCAAGACGCAGCAGGCTGTGCGTGACGCTGAAGTGCGCGAGTGCACGTTCGCACCGCAGACAATCGCATCGGCGCGTCGACAGGTGCTGCAAAACTTGCTGCGTGACAGCACGGGGCGGCGCAAGTGATCCATCAATGAAGTGACTAGTGAAATGAACTGGACCATTTAGGTGTAGCCATTCCATTGTGGACACCGTAGATCAACTATGTCGACACTGTAGAGAGATATAGTGAATTAATCGAATGTTCTTATATCCAGATACTGTACGCCATCTGGTTTGCTGCTACTTCGTGGCCGTGTGGCTCACAATGCGCGGCTGTTGCCTCGTCGCGCATTGTGCGCTCGAGCGTCTGGTGCCACGTGTTGTCTGCGATTTCGATCGGCTCGTGCGACGTGAGAAGCGCGTCAAGTGCACTGTGATGCTGGTGGTACAGATGCTGGTAGTGGTGGTACTGGTACTCGTCATGGTGCTGGTGCTGGTGCGTCTCGGATCCAACGTCACTGAACAGCAGCGCGAGTGGCGCTGACCGAGCCGCAGCTTCAGCAACACTACCATCGTAGACTGGCGCAACGTATGACGCGCTCCGAGCAAACTGGTGCTGCAGTGGTGGAAGCAGCGCAGGCTCGTGCCAACGCGCGTCAGGGAACGTGCCAGGCGATGCTGGCGACCGCATCAGTGGTCCGTGGGTCAAAGACTGTTGGCCATTCCCAGCGTCGCTCTCGCGCGACGCGCGCTTGTGGCGTGCGATCTTCTCGCGGTACTTTTGCGCGTGCGTCATCGTCTGTCGCGTCGTGCGCGTACCGACGTACGACGCAATGATCTTCCACGGTCCAGATGGGAACCGCTCGAGCGCGCCTAGGAACCGGTCGTGCTCGTCGGCCGACCACGGCAGGCCATTGCGCTTCGGCTTGACGGGTTTGTTTGGCTGCTCGATGCGAATGAACGACTCGGCGTTGTCGCCAGCAAAGTACTGGCTGCGAATGCGGTCCGTGATCACCATCGTGGCTCGTAGTGTAAGGATGTAGTGCGATGGCGAGAGCAGATTCGCAAGTGAGTACGAGCTCACCTCTGCGTTGAACGCCGCTCCATACGAGCGCCGTACCATACGAGCGCCGTACCATACGAGCGCAATCTCTCTGTGCTAACGCTGTGCCTATATTCGACCATCGTGTCATCGACTTCCCACACTGGCGTGAGCGAGCTGCTCCAAACAGCTGCAGCGCATGTCGGTAGCGACTGTGTGGCGCGGCAGCTCCGTTGCGTACAACGACTGGCCGGTTTGCTCTGCCAGCTGGGCCTCGGAAATTTGTCACACCATTAGACCGACGTGGCAGCGCTGCTGTTGCTGGTGAGTGTGCTCGTATGCCGTGACGTTGGATAGCCCGCGATCTGCCGAGCATAGGCAGCAGCCAGCAGCAGCGCTCGCTCGTCTTGCTATACGGCAATTGATGCATCATTGTGTCTGCTGCAAATGGCTTGCAGATATTTCATCGAGTTGAACGCTACGATTACATACTCAGGACTCAGGACAGCCATCAACGATGTCCCACTCTGTGGGTCGGAAATGTATGGCAGACAACGTCGCTTGGCCATTTGACTCTCGACAGGCGCGAGCGCAACTCGCTGTTGTGCACTCGCGTCGGCTGCGAGCCCCTAGAACGTTAGCCGCCACGCACGTGAGCACGAGCACGAGTGCGTTGAAGCATGAGCAGCCACTTCGATGTCGAAGCTGCTCGGGTCGTGAGAGGAAGCGCTCGAGGTCGCATCGAACTGTTTAGTGTAATATCGACATCAACAAACATTCAGTCGGCGTGTGTGTGTCTGGAGATGGTGCGAATG
>JAADWX010000891.1:0-12919 GCA_023336405.1 Globisporangium echinulatum | reverse complement strand
TGCACCGAAAACGGCGCTGACATCAAAGCCACTGCGCAGTGCGCTGTTGTCAGGTTCCTTCTCGTCATCGTCGTCAGTCATGTCATCGTCACGTGGACGTGTCGGTGCGATCAATACGTCTCAGTCGTCACGCACGAGTCGTCTACCGCTCCGAAGCAGCAGTGTCGCACGCCCACGCTTCATCTAGTACACCTTACACCTGTCATATTTTCCCCTCATATGTCATCGCTTATCTCTCAACTATCATCGTGTATCCCTCATATATCTTCAAATATTCCTCATATGTCATCATGTACCTCTCATACGACATAGTGTATCCATCGCATGGCATGATGTCCCCTCACATGTAACCCAACAGACTCCCATACAGTATCACGTCAGCGTGTTTGCTTAAGGCCGCAGCGCAATGTCAAACGTCTGCTCGGCGATGCTGCGCTCTTCATCGGTCGGGATCACGAGCACTTTTGTCTTGGACGCTGCTGCCTGGATCTCAATCGGACCCGCACCGAGCATCGACTTGGCGTTCTTTGCGAGGTCCAACTCAATGCCGACGAACGCGAGGTCGCGGCACACGCGCTCGCGGATCATCGCCGAGCTCTCGCCAATGCCGGCCGTGAACACAATCGCGTCGAGCCCTTCGCCAAGTGCGAGCATATACGCACCCAAGTACTTGCGCACACGGTGGACATAGACGTCCATTGCAAGATCCGCCTGTGCGTCGCTGTTATCAGATCTGATACGGTCCTGGATCTTGCGAATGTCGCTCTCGCCGCAGAGACCAAGTAGGCCGCTCTGCTTGTTTAGCAACGTATCGACCTGCTCGATCGACATCCCGACGTGCGACGTGAGGAACGCGTGGAGCGCCGGGTCGACGTCACCGCTGCGCGTGCCCATGACAAGGCCTTCGAGCGGCGTGAGGCCCATCGTTGTGTCGATGCTCTTGCCGTGCCGCACTGCGGCCATGCTCGAGCCGTTGCCGAGGTGGCACGTGATGAGCTTGGTGTGCGCAAGCGGCTTGCCGAGGACCTTGGCGGCTTGCTGCGCGACGTACTGGTGGCTCGTGCCGTGAAAGCCGTAGCGCCGCACGCCGTGGTCGCGGTACAGACTGTATGGCACTGCGTACAGAAACGCAGGCGGCGGCATCTTGGCGTGGAACGCGGTGTCAAAGACCGCGACCTGCGGCACGTCGGCGCCAAAGACCTCAGTCGCAACGTCAATGCCGAGCAGGTTCCCTGGGTTGTGCAGCGGCGCGAGGCTGATGCTGTCTTTGATCGCTGCGACAACAGCTGCGTCGATGCGCGCGGCGTCGTGGAACGCCTCGCCGCCGTGCACGATGCGGTGCCCGATCGCGCGGATGCTGCGCGAGTCGGCGCCAAAGAACCGCTTCACGGCCTCTTCGAGCGCCGTGCGGTGACTCGGGAGCGCGAGCCGCACTTCCTCAGTCGTTGGGTTATTGTCAGCTGCAAGGCGCTTGTGGACGATGCGGCCGTCCTTTGACGTTGCGGTCGAGAGCTCGACGAGACCCGAGAAGATCGGCGCGCCGACGCCACCGCTGCGCTCGAGTGCAAACATCTTGTACTTGAGCGTCGAGCTGCCAGCGTTGATCACAAGCAGGCGCTCGGCAGCAGTGGCGGACGCAGCCGTGACGACCGAGAAGTGCGCGCGCGAGGCCGCGAGCAGCGCGTGTGTGCGTGGGGCGAGGCAGCGGCGCAGCATGACGATGCAGGATGAAGAGTAGGAAGTCGAGAGGTCGGGAGCGGATTCGAAGTTGCAGCGAGTCGGCGAGAGCGCGAGTGAGCTGCAGACGCGTGTGTGTGTGTGTGGAGCGCTGGAGCTGCTCGAGTGCTGTGTGCGACGTGTGCTCTTGAGCTGTTCGATTCGATACGCAAGCTGCTTGATGGATGTGCGCTTCAAGTCGATGTCGTGACTCCCCTTTCGCAACGGTATATAGTGTACTGCAGACAGGATGCGGAAAGCAGACTTTGAACACAAAGACACGAGCCAAATGAACATGCGGGACACGCGGAACAGACTGATGCACACGACCCAAGCAACAGCAACATCGTACAATCCTGGCTCATGCGCTCATCGCCAACATCAGTGATACAAACATCGGTGACACCGACTTCGTCGACAGCATTGCTCCTAGACGAGTCCCTAATGTTAGACGAGAGTCGGATGTAATTTCGTTCTCCTTTGTGCGACAGCCACAACTCGAACGCTCCACGACTAGTGATCGATCGAGCATGAAGATATCCCCACACGCACTTGTGCGTGATGTCGCGCCACTTCCTAGTGATTTGACCTGCGCTACGCGAGTCACGAGCGCGAGGGCCGCAACGGACTGTCGTCTCGCAGTCTTGCTCGGCACGCCAGCGTTTCGATGCGTCTGGCTCGGCGTCGTCGCACTGCACGTTGTGTTTGCGCTCTACCTCACACAACTCGCGCGCGTCTACTGGTTCCTCACGCACCGCGCATGGAGTACTGGTCCAAGCTCGCAGCCGAAGGCGGATACGACTACTTGAGGCACGCAAGCATCGTGATCGGACTCGTTGCTGCGCTGCACTACTGGCAGCTGCAGTGCATCCTCTGGGCGACACTACGAGCACATGAACTTGCGTTTCCAGACAACAGCTCGAGCATCTGGAGTACGATCGTGCGGCTCCCACCCACGTGGCGCAGCACGACTCGCTTGGCGTCGCGACGACTGTCATCCATCACGGCGTCGACGCAGTACAAGAAACTGGGTGTGCTGTCACGTACACTCCGGCGCGTCTATCGGTTCGTCTTCAGTCCCCACGGCGTCCTCGGCATCGAGAGCGACCTCTTCCCGTTCGTCTTCACGTTGCGCGAAGTCGTTGAGGTCGTGTCGCAGACGTTCCAGGCCAAGCGCTCAAGTGAGCTACTGCCGCGGCCGTGGCTCAACAACTTCCTTGTAGCGCTCGTGGTCGCGAACTGCTGGTCGACACCGATGCTTCAGCGCGTGTGCAGTCATCACAAAGGTACGGAGCGCATTGCGTGTCTGCTGCTCGACGCACTGCTGAACGCTGGCTCAAGCATGGTCGTGCCGCTCGCAATCTTCTGTCCACACTATAGAGCGTTCAACGCCGTGACGTTTTCGTTCCCAGCCGCGATCCTGTACGACGGCGTCTGGTGGTCCAAGTTCGCGACCGAGACGCACCTGCTCTTTTCGATGACATTTACGGACGCACTGCTCTGACTCGTGCCGCACCTGAGCATCTACACGTCCGTGGTCTGCGCAGCGACGCTCGTGCGTCGAAGTCACCGTCTCGGTCCAGATGCGTCGGCGTGCAGACTCAAACCCGCGAGTGTCAACGACGCACGTATCGCTGAGACCACCAGCCATCCGCTGTGATCCTGGCAAGCCGACACGCGATCCACTGCACTGCCAAGACCGTCACTGTCGTCGCTATCGCGTCCTGCCGGATGCACGAAAGCGGCTGTGCGCCGCTGCAATTGACTTGCAGTACACGCGCTGTTTGTCGTCTGGGGGTTCGCAGTCCTGGGGCTCCACGCACGCGCTTTGACGCGGCTGCATAATCACGATCTCGTTGGCTGCAAGCAGTCAATCAACGCGTGGTTCGCAACAGGGTACCCGTGCTCCGTGTACACCTACAACTGCTATCGCCACGGTGTCAAGAGTCCAAACGAAGACGCGTGGACGCACCTCGACACGCAGAACCTCGCGTACCTCGCGATCGCACACTGCTCGCAGCTGCGCATGCCACGCTCAATTCAGGCGTTTGTGGGTCTTGGGACGCTCCATCTGCACAACGTCACGGTCGTCGAGTGGACGAAAGCGAGCGCGATCTCGGCGACAAAGCACCCGGCGCTCCGCACGTTGCTCGTCGTGCACATGAACGCCTCGGGCTTGCCGGACGGCATGCTTGAGCCGCTGTCTGCGAATCTCCTGAACATCCAGTTCTCGCACACAAACCTCACAACACTACCAATCAATCTGCACCACCGCTGGCACGCGGTCGTGAATTTGTACGTTGAGCACTCGTTGCTGACTGAAGTCCCATCGACGCTCCTCGCACTGCCGTTCTCGAAGCTGTCGCTGCACGGCAACCGAATTGCACAACTGCCAGCGCTGAGCGAGAAGACATGGTGTCTGCTCTCGTTCGCAGCAAACGCAAACCCGATCGAGGAGCTGTCGAGCACAGTCGCAGTTGGGACGGCGATCCAGTACCTCAGTCTCGAAGGTTCGCAAGTTGCGACGCTGCCGGCGTGGATGAGGACGCACGTCACGCGAGCGATCTATCTTCACGGCTCGCCGTACTGCGCATCACGGACGAGCGACACAATCGACGGCGGTCCACTTGTCGCGTGCGTGACGCGAGACGATCGAGCGACCGGCAAAGTCATGACTGCAGTGCTCGATGCGCTCTACCCAGTCTAAACTGTGTACCTCGCTGCTATGAAGTGGTAGAGTATAGTATGATTTGGGGTATTGCTGAGGCGTAACATGTCAGCGAGCTTGAATCGGACAGAAGCCAGCCGCGCTTGTTGTTGGTAGCTGCTACTAGCTCTCAAGCTGTAAGCGCATTGTCTAGCAACGAATCTAATCGTCCTCAATGCAATCACTCGATCGAGATCGTAGACATCATAGGTACGACAGCGAGTCGCCATAGTTCATTGTTCGCTTGTCTAAGGGACTGCGCCACCAGCTACTATCATCACCACATCTGGACTTGAGTGTTCACATGTATGACTATATTTCACACGCGTCTCGCGGCATTCCGTTGTTCAAGTAGTTCCGTGTTACAGGCCCTGTCGATTGTGTCGGTGCAGACTCTGTGTCATCAAAAGTGATAAGGCACCTCCATACGAACTCGTAGTCCTCTTGAGCCGACACTATCAATGTGCATGACACTTGCTTCTGAGGTGGACTAGATGATACTACAAGTCTCTCCCTCGAGGTGAAACCATCGATTCGTTGCAAGCAGTATTTGATGTGGCGGTGAGTTGGTGACCGAGCTCGTCCGACTCGGAACCGTCGTGAACGCCACGTACAGCCCCGGCAAGACCGGGATGATTCTCGCTTCTGAGCGCGGTCTCACGGCGGTGGCATCCGAGTTGATCCGACTCGGAGCCAGCACGAACGTACCGGACAAGGACGACGAAACGACCTAATGCTCTCTGCTCAGCGAGGTCAGACAGAGGTGTTGTAGAACTGAGATTTAGTGTGGAACGATGCAAGTCGAAGAGATGCAAGCAAACAGCTGCACGAAAGTGGAGGTCGGTTGTGTTATATTTTATTTTATATATTTGCATTTGCTGGCCTTAAAATTCGTGCGCCCGCGTGGCCTAATGGATAAGGCATCGCCCTCCGAAGGCGGAGATTGTGGGTTCGAGTCCCGTCGCGGGTACATTTTTGGTCGCTCACCGCAGACAACAGCAAAACTCAAGCCAAACGAAACCAAGTCGTGCTCGCACAATTGATTGCAGTGCACCTTGTCACAGGCTGCATGCCAAATCAGCCACCGATCGAGGCGAGTGTGATGCAATGCTGCCGTCCCCAGCCAACACCATGTAGATACAGGCGCAAGACGTCACTGCTACTGCTGAACTGAATGACGTGACGCACCTGCGCTGCATGGCGCGATCGTTCGCATAGCAGATACGATTCGGCGCCTTCGTCCAGCATTCGAGCCATCAAGTAGCAGGTATGGACGCAGTATCAGCAAACGAACAAGCGAACGGTGCGCGTCAAAGTCGAGCGAGTACTACATGTAGTAGAGTCTGTATTGAAGGGACAAGTGCATGCGTGCATGGCAAACTACAGTGCGCTCTATTCACACGCGCATGTATCTATGCGACGGCACTGCCGCGCGCGCGCAGCTGCTGCCACGTGTGTTCGCGCACGGCGTTCTGGAGCAAATCGTACACTTGGTTGCAGCCGTCCATCGCGACGTTCATGAGCGACTCAAAGACCTCGAGCGGGAGCTTGCACTCCATCTGGAGCAGGTTGAGCTTCTGCGTGCGCGGGTTGAGCGCCATCACGAGCTGCGGCGCGCGTGCGGCCTCCTCCTGGTAGCTCAGATCTGGATGTAGATACAACAGCGACATAAGTATACGCCCAGCTATTCCCAGCCACACAATAGTAGAGCGCCTAATCGAGGCGACAACGCACCACACAACAGCGTCTGCTGGAGGTACCCAGCGGACGACGCAACGACAAAGTCGTTGAGCGCAATGCCAGCGTCAATGAGCGCGAGCGTGATCGCGTTGATGCTCGCTGGCACTTCGCCGCCGTCGGCATGAAGCACTTGGACAAAGATGTCGATCTGCGACCGCGGGTACAGCTGCGTCTGAATGCAGGCCTCAAAGATTTGCTTGATCGCGAGCGACGTCTCCATCTTCTTGCGGTCACCGGCACGCTGCGGCTTGCGCTCGGACGTTGCGAACGGTGCTTGCGTGAACTCGCAGTGCACGACTGCGCGCGGCTGCGTGTTGCTCGCTGCGTTGCCCGAGCCGGTACCGACTGACCCGACGCCACCGGCCGCTGCAGCTGCACCGGCCATTTTGAGCTCGCGCGGACCGTACACGACTGCGACGACCTTTGTGTTACCCTGCTCGTAGTACGACGATCCGTCGACGCGCTGGAAGAGTCCAAAGCGCGTGCGAATGCGCCGCACTTCTTCGCTGCGACGACCGTCCATGCGCAGCCCCGCGACCGAGATGAACTCACCGCCGCTCGCACCACCGAGCACGCTCGTTGCACCTGCTTTGCCTGCCATATTGATTGCGTAGATGGACGATTTGGTGGTGTGCGTGTGTGTGTGCTGCTGCTGCTGCTTCTTTGGTGACGACAACAGCGACGTCGATGCTGCTGTAGCCGATGTTGCTTTGGTGCGGTGATGCAGCAGGATGCAATCGAACTGCTTGAGTGGATGTGCTGTCGAGCTGTCGAGCAGAACGTAATAGAGAAATAAGCCAGATCCCCGATATAGTGTCTTGTATTGAAAAAGAGTGACGCAAAAGACTGGTGGCGTTTCGAGGAGCTCAAAACTATTGGCGCGAGCGAGTCGAGGCAAGTCGAGTCCTGGACGCGCACCGCAGCTCGTGCACACGCGCAGCACAGCAACGATGGCGAAAGCGACAACGACAGCACGCAAGCCCGCGGCACCGCGCGGTGCTGCGAAGCACAAAGGCGGCAAGCCACTGATCAAGCAGGAGGTTGCCAAGCAGGAGCTAAAGCAGACGCAGCAGAAGCAGAAGCAGCAAAAGCAAAAGCAGACGAAAGACGCTGCAAAGCCCGCTGCCGGTACTAAGCACGACCGCAAGAGTCATGCGTCTACATCTGGATCTACACCCCCAGCCGCTCCGTCTGCTGCATTGCAGAGCATCGTCACCAAGATGGAGGACCCGAGTGTGTCGTGGTTTGACGTCGTCAAGCCACTGAAAGACCTCAAGCCCGACGTTGCAGCAATCGCAGCCAGCGCACGCGCAGCCGGCAACAGTCGCAAGAAGAACAAGAAACTCCAGGAGATCGCACTCGCCAAAGCCGCAGCCGACGGCAGCTCAGTTGACGCAGACGCTTCGCGGCTGCCAGAGGCCCAAGTCGACGCGCTCAAGCGGCGCGCGCAGCAGCTGCTCGACGACGCCGTGCGGCGCCACGAGCTCAAGCGCAACGCGAAGCTCTCGAGCGACGACAAGTACCTCGCAACGATGATGAAGAACGGCACGCTCGCGGATCGCGTCGCAGCGCTTACGCTGACGATCCAAGGCGCGCCGTTCTTTTGCCTCTCGCGGCTCAGTCAGTTGATCACGATGGCAAGCAAGAAAGCGCGGCGCGAATCGATGATGGCGGTCGACTCGCTCAAAGACTTGATGATCAACAACCTGCTGCCGGACAACCGGCGGCTCCGGTTCTTCCACCAGAACGCACTGGGCCACCCAAGCGTCACGGACGCGCACCTCGTGCTCTGGTTCTTCGAGCACTGTCTAAAGACCGCGTTCGCGACGCTCGTCGGCGTGCTTGCGAGCGGCATGGACGACGCCGTTGACAACCACAAGCGCGCGTGCATCCGCGCTGCAAACGCATTGCTGGCCGCCAAGCCGGAACAGGAAGCCGTGCTCCTTGCAATGCTCGTGAACAAGCTCGGCGACCCGGACCGGAAGATCGCGTCGTACATCCACAAGACGCTCCAGGAGTTGCTGGCCGAGCATCCGGTCATGAAGCGCGTTGTGATCGACGAAGTCGAGCGCGTGCTCACGCGCGGCCAGGTCTCGGACCGCACGAAATACAACGCGATCCTGTTCATGAACCAGCTGTACCTCGACAAGAACGGCGACGACGCTGACCTCGCAGCGCATCTGATCAGTGTGTATTTTGCACTCTTCACAAAAGAAGTGCACGGCGACCGCGATACTAAAACGAATAGTGCGAAGAACACGAAAAAGAACAAGAACGCAAAGAAAAAGAACGTTCCGTTGGCAGCCGACGGCATGGACCGCAAGTTACTGAGCGCATTGCTCGTCGGTGTGAACCGCGCGTTCCCGTATGCCCAAACAACGTCGGCGCAATTCCACGACGAGATCGACGCGCTCTTTGCCGTTGTGCACAGAGCGCACCACAGCACGAGCGTGCAGGCGCTCATGCTGCTGTTCCAGGTCATGAGCAGCACGCACTCGGTCTCCGATCGGTTCTACACCGCGCTCTACGACAAGCTATGGGACCCGCAAGTGCGCGCGACGTCCAAGCACACGCTGTTCCTCAACCTCGTGTTCCGTGCGATGAAAGCCGACGTGTCGCCGGCGCGCGCGGGTGCGATGATGAAGCGGTTGTTGCAGCTGACGACCGTGATGCCGCCAGCATTTGCGTGCGCAGTACTCTTTCTGCTAAGCGAGCTGCTCAAGATCAAGCCGATGCTCCGGACGCTGATTGACCAGCCCGAGTCGTCAGGCGCAGGTCTTGGAGCTGGTGTCGGAGCTGCTGGTGACGACGGCGACGAGCACTTTGAAGACGTCAAGGGCGATGACAACAGTGACGACGACGCTGAGCCACAGCAGTTTGCACTTGATGATGACGACGACGAGGATGACGAACCAACGGACAATGAGGACAATGAAGACGTTGACGCACCTGAGCTGAAGGACGGACTCACAGACGCTGAACGTACGACCAAAGTGCTCGAAGCGATGTTTGGCAAAGCACCGGCAGCGAAGGCCACAAAGACAGTCGCCGCCACAACGTTTGATGAGAGCGACAGCGAGGACGACGACGAGGAGCCTGCTGGATCGACTACGACGACTCCGTCAGGCAACAACACTGTGACCGCAACAAGCAGCTACGATCCACGCAAGCGCAATCCGCTGTTTGCAGGCGCCGAGACCGCGTGCGCGTGGGAGCTCCATCACCTCGTGCACCACTACCACCCGTCGGTCCAGATGTTTGCACGGCAGCTCGTGAGCGGCGCGGGCATCACGTACGCCGGCGACCCGCTCGTGGACTTTACGATGCTTGCGTTCTTTGAGAAGTTTATGAACAAGAAGCCGCGGCACAAGGTCACGGCCGGTGGCGCTGCCTCGACAGCAGCCGGCAAGAGCTGGAGCATCGTGCCAATCAACTCGGAAGCCGTGCTCGACGCAGCCGAAGAGAACGTCGACGCGACCGACAAGTTCTTTTACAAGTTCTTCCAAGAGCGCGCGGCGCGGGCGTCGGCAGTGCCAGCACTTGCCAAGAAGCGAGCGAAACAGGCTGCAGCAAAAGCCAAGGCCGCAGCACGTGACGACGACCGCGACGCCGACGCGTTCTCGGACTTTGGGAGCGACGACGAAGACGACGAGTTGGAAGCGTACGCGCAAGAGCTCGCGGAAGGCATCATGAAAGACGGCGACCTTGATGACGAAGACCCCGATATGGACGACTGGAGCGACGATGGCAACGGCGGTGAAGGCGATGATGATGGCAGTGATGACGATGATGGCGGTGAGCTCGATGGCGAAGTCGACGGTAATGCCGCGTTTGGAGGTGATGCTGATAGTGACGACGACGATGGGGGGGACCTCGAACTGGACGATGGCGACGACGATGATGATGATGACAATGACGACGAAGACGGCTTTGACTTTGGTGCTATGGACGGCAACATGGACGGCAGCAACGATGACGAGGACGACGACGAGCTTGTTGCGGCGGCGAAGAAGAAGAAGACGCCGCCAGCGCCAAAGCGCAAGTCGCCGTTTGCGAGCGCCGACGACTACGACGTGATAATGCAGCAAGCGCTCGAGAAGCAGGCGGCAGGTCGCACAGGCGGCCGGAGCAAGAAGCAGAAGCGCAGCTAGCTGTGTGCCTCTACTGATCTGTATGGTTTAGACGTACCTACCACTCACACTTAGTTAGCAGATCGTTTCTGGTTGTCGACTTGCACATACACCCACCCACATGCCCACATACACATACCCACATAGAGCTCGTATGTTGCTGTTTGCTGTCGCTCTGTATGTGCGTCCATGTTGTAACGTTGGTACTCTATGACTAACGAACTAGAGTGGTGCAAAGCGGTCAATGACGCTGACTGGGACGTTGCCGTCCGTGTACCTCCCGTTCGCAATGCACGAGACATGTCGGTTGTCGTCCGTCGTTGTCGCTGGGTCCTCGCAGTATGGCGTATCAAACAGAAACGCCGTGTCCTCGACACTCGTGTCCAACCAATGCGGTAGCGTTGCGACCTGCGTGTGTTCGAGCCCCAAGAACGCGACTGCCGCGCCACTGCCGATTGTATCGGGTAGTGCCGTGAGCGGATTACGCGACAGCTCGAGTGAGTACAAGTGCGCGTCCGCTGGGAGCGCTGGCATGTTTTCGATACGATTGCCATACAATGAGACGTCGGGTGCGCCGAGCGCTAGGACCTGCGAAGGGAACTCGGTCAAGAACGAGTGCTCGAGGTAAAAGACCGTGAGAGCGTGCCATCGCTCAGGCAAGTCGGCTGGCAGCGCTGTGAGGTTTGTATGCGACAGCTCAATGTCGAGGAGCGACGGCGGCAGCGGCTCGAGCAGCCCAAGTCCGTCTGGGAGCCGCGTCATGTTGGTCCTCGTGATGCCAAACGAGATGAGCTTTGTGTGTTTGGTCACCGACAGTGCGTTTGCGTGACTCCACTCGTTGAGTGTGCTGTTGTGGATCTGGAGTCCGAGCAAGTTCGGGAACCGCTGGAGCGCATGCGGCATCGTGAGTGCCGTGCAGTGCGCGATCGTGAGGTACATGAGCGTCTCGGTATCGAGATGCGACCACGACGTTTCGTTTGGTGTGGTTGTGTCGTCGCGATAGCAGTTGAACGTGAACACAGCGCACGGATACGCGGTCGCGAACCAGGCGCCGGTTACTTGGTCGCAGCCGCGCACTGAGTCGCTGACGCGGGATGTAGCGCGTAGATGCAGCGCGAGGAGTGCGAAGCCCCACGCGATGAAAACCAGGTAAACGACCGCTTGTCTGCAGCGCGAGTGCTTGGCGGTGCTGATGACTGCAAAGCCGCTTGGTAGCGCCCTAGCATGCGCCTGTGCGTTAGTCATCGCCTTGTCCTTGTGTTCAGCAGCAGTAGTGCGTCGTGGCTGCATGTCGGCAACCACGCGTGTCTGTCGACGACAACTGCCGCATCGATCCAGCAGCGTCGCGATGCTCGTGAGCGCGCCGTAGCTCGCGACGTGCGGCACGAGCTTCGAGACTGCGTCTGGCGTTGCGATGCCAAACAGCAGCCGCGTCTCCATTGTCACGCTTGCAAACCACGTGTTGTCGTAGATGAGCTCGAGAGGAAACAGCAGTGACACAGGGTCGAGCGCCTTGTAGTACGGCCAGAACACGGCGAGCGGTACAGCCATGCTCGAGCCCATGTTCAGTATCGCATCAAGCAGCAGACACGCAACACGCGCTCGACCTTCGTGACGGCGAAACACGTGCTGGAGCACGGGCGTCGACCAGCAGTTGGCGACGACAAGCGCGACAAAGAGGTCGTTGAGCCAGCGACTTGTAAGCAACTCGCTCGAACGATACGCCTGGAACGTCTGCGACACGACCTCGACGACTTCGCGCACTGTGAAGACCGTGTGGAACATGCGGCTCTCGACGCCCAATAGACCCTGTCGGCTAAAGACGAACCGGTAGACGCGTACAACGATGCGTGCGATCCGTCCGACCTCGTGGAAGCGGCGGCCGGACGCCGTGAGCGACTCCAAGCGACTCGTGCTGCTCCAAGCAGTTGGAAGCCGCACGATCGCGCGCCAGATGCTCGCGCTACTATCGTTTGGAAACGCAAGCGCTCGTGCGCACAGCGTCGCCCAGAGGATAGTCAGCAGTTGCCAGTAGTGCAGCGCCGCGACGAGGCCAATCACGACGCTCGCGTGGTGCAAATAGCCGTACCGGTCGCCCGTCGCGATGCGTGCAAAGTACTCGATGTACGGGTGCGTGAGGAACCAGTAGACGCGCGCGAGCTGCGTGAGGTAGAAGGCGCAGACGCCATGCAGCACGACAATGCCAAGCCAAGCGAAGGCAAAGGTCGCAGCGCCGAGCTCGAGCCGCGTGTCGAGATCAGTCAGCGTGTTTGTCCGACCATGTTCGCTGACAACCGCGTGTGCTCCGTCGAGAGTAGCAGCTGGTGCCTTGGTCGCAGCCTGCTGATTGTCGTCGCCAGCCATGGCGATCGCGTGACGATGTGAAGACGCAGAGTGCGAAGAGATTGTTCCCTACAGGTTACTCGGTGCTACTCAAGAGGTCACGTGACACATCGAGGTCTAATAACGGCACTCCTATATTAGGCGACTCGTGCGTGACGACTGAGACGTATTGATCGCACCGACACGTCCACGTGACGATGACATGACTGACGACGATGACGAGAAGGAACCTGACAACAGCGCACTGCGCAGTGGCTTTGATGTCAGCGCCGTTTTCGGTGCA
>JAADWX010000890.1:0-12940 GCA_023336405.1 Globisporangium echinulatum | reverse complement strand
TCGAAGCGGAAGGCGCCCGGCAGCAGCTCCTTGAGCGTGATGCACGTGAGCATGCCTGCGACGAGCGCATACAGCGTCGCCTGGAGCGCGACGCTCATGCCGCCCGAGACCGCGACCCAGCCGATGAACGCGCCAAACGGCCCATTAATTTACTGTCGCGTTGCAAACAATCTTACACACAACTGTGTATGTAACTGTGCTGCGTACGTCGCATAGTATAATTTATTCGGAATTATTAGAAAGTTTCTGTTCCAGATTACTTTGCATTTGCGTACACGTGATAACTATATTTCGCATCATTATTATTCTCATTTCTTGTATATATTAACGTTTTGTGATGTTCTCTCTCACTAGCTGTCGTTGACTGGACCGACACAGTTGAAAAAGATCAAGACACATACGCTTGCTCGCACATTGACTCTCGCAGCGCACTCGACACGCACGCAAACGATGGCGATCCAGGAGAAGATCAACGCGAACCCGACGGTCTATGCCGTGAACGCAAGCGCCGCGGCCAAGAAGTTCGACGTCTTTGACGCCTCGACCGACGAGGATGCAGTCGACCCGTTCGACGCCGAGGAGGTCTTTGGTGCGTACGTCCCACGAGCTTCGCGCAGTTGTGCGATTCCGTGTGAACGTGCATGTGTGTGCGCATGTACATTTTGCTGACGTATGCGCTCGATGGGACTGCACGCACGAACGCGACAGAGATCCTGCGCCACATCAACGACCCCGAGCATCCGCTCACGCTCGAGCAGCTCAAGGTCATGACACTTGAGAACATCCACATTGACGACGAGAAGAGCCGCGTGAAGGTGTTCTTCACGCCAACGATCCCGCACTGCAGGTGCGCGTCGCTTCCATCATCGTATTGTGCGTGCTCTAACTGGTTGCACTCACTCACTGAGCCGCCATGTGCATCTGCGTCTACGCTCGGTGCCATGTCGATGGCGTCCATTAGCATGGCGACGCTCATTGGGCTGTGCCTGCGTGTGAAGCTGCTGCGGTCGCTGCCGGCGCGATTCAAGGTCGACATTCTCATTACGCCCGGCACGCACGCGTCCGAGGCGGCGGTGAACAAGCAGCTGAACGACAAGGAGCGCGTCGCCGCGGCGCTCGAGAACGCGCACTTGCTCCACGTCGTAAACAAGTGCATTGCGAACACCGACAAGTGAGAGACGCATATGCATTCACTCCACTCAATGGCTGGTACTCTACAGCATATCAGTAGCAGCAGTAGTGGCTAGCATTACGTGTCTATCTGCATAGCATTACAATAAATAGGACGACAACGACAACGGCGTACGAGCTGCTACGTACAGACACTCACACAGCTGGCTGTTGTGCATCACAGACGCATTGCTGCTGCTGTGTCGTTGTGCGTTGTTGCGGCGCGCTGCTCGAACACAGCAAGGCGCTGCAGCAAACGCTCGCGCTCGTGCAGGAGCTCGTGCATCGTCGTATTGCTTACAATGTCTGTGTTGGCTGCTTCGATGTCGAAGTGAACGGTCTCGTAGTCACGTTCCGTATCAGCTGGTGCGTCGAGCTCAAAGATGTCGACTGCTTGCGTTCCAGTAACGCTGTGTGACACACATGTGCTACTAGCACTGGTTTCGGACGCGTAGCGCGGCGCTGCGGTCTTGAGTCGCTTATCGTAGTTCGTTGCGTCACGTCGGAGCTGCGCCAGCGCTTCTGGGACTGCGAGTCCCGCGACCGTCGTGGGTCGCTCAGCAGACACGATGTCGTCAACGCTAGCGCCATCCGCGGCAACAGCTGTACGTCGGGTCCTCGCTGTCGCTTTGCGGAACGCGTCACTTAACAGCTCCATCTCGTCCTCAAAGTCGCGCTCCCAGCGCTCGCGCTCGTGCGCAAACTGTGTCTGCTCGTGCGCGAGTCGAGCTGCGAGGTGTCGGTGCGCAGCTGTTGCTTCGCGACGTACACTTGCGCGGCGCTGCTGGTTTATTCGCTGGAGCTGCTCGACGCGTAGTCGTTGCAGCTCTGTATTGGCGTCAAGGCGTTCGGATGCAACGCGCTCGCGCAATCGCTCTTGACGCTCGCGACTCGTCCGGTAGAGCGCCTCGCGTCGTGACTCGCGCTGCTGTTCGCGGACGCCCTGTCCAGTGCTCGCAGCGCGGCAGAAAAAGTCCTTGAGGATGGGTGCCGTGTCGTGTACGCTGACTGATGGCGGCTGTTGCTGCTGTGCGTCGTCGTCGATCTCGTACTGCGCACTGCTGCTGCTATCGCGCTCGAGTCCTGCCATACGAGAAGCGACAGAGACCGAAGTGGGCCGTCGTCGCTGGCCCGCTGCTGTGCTGTCGAGCGTGATCTCAAAGTTGTCGTCGTCGTCGTACGCGTGCTTGCGCGGTACGACCTTCTCGATCACAGCAGCGCGTGCAGTACCGCTGCTGCGGGTACCGTTGTGGCTGCTGCGCTGCGCACTTTGTACGCGGGTGCTCTGTAGTACAGACTGCTGTCTCGCACTGTCGTGTGTGTCGCTGTCGTTGCTGTCGTTGCTATCGTCTGCAGCGATGTCGCACACGACGCTCGGACAGAAGTCGAGCTTCTCGATGGGCGTCGAGACCTGAAAAGCAAGTGATGTTGTCGGCACCGGTGCGCGTACGAGGCTGTTCTCGGACGAGACCTGCCGCAGCGTAGTCGGTGGCGACTGATGCGTCATGTTCACTGTTGAGTTGTGAGCCTCTCTGTACGCTGATGCAGACGTAGATGACGACGACGCGTCGACTTGGCGCGGGCTGTCGTCGTGGTCCGCCGCAGCAGGTGCAGTCGTCGCGAGCGGCATGACCTGTGTCGACCGCGACGACCCGAGCTTCTTGCCAGCGAATATCCGCTGACTCATCGCTGTCGTGACTTTGGTCATCCAGGACTCGCCTCGCGACACTACTGCCGCGCCGATACTACTGGTGCTGCTACTGCTGTTACAATCGCTACGGCGCCGCCGTCGCTGCGGGTCGCTGATGTCCACTGCATGGTACTCCTTTGACGTGTCGTCAACATAGCTCGCTGTCGTCGACTTGCGCTTGCGCCGCTTGTCTGCCATTACTGACACTTGCTGGGTGTGACTGTCGCGCCGCCCAAGTCGTGCGTCTTGCTGGTCTTCCTGTTGCTGTTCTCTTACTTCTCCTGTGTATCGCTTTGCTTCGAGCGTTGCTTCGAGCGTTGCTTGACGGAGACGGCCAGGTCAGGTTACTCGATCGCGGCGGGAGATAGCGCAGCGTCGATCGCTCCGACTAATCGCGTCCAGACGGCACGCGGGTGCCGCTCTCGCGCTCTTCATGGCACACTCTCGTCCTCGCCCACTCACCCGGCAGGTCAGGTATACCAGTTAGTCGCGATCAGATTACATCATGTGATAGGAATAGTTCGAGCAAGTGGGGTAGGCATATTAGTTTACAAGGTCGCTCGCTCCATTCCAATGTTCGTCGATCTGCCTACAACTGCAAAGTGTCCACGACGCTGCTGTGTCGCAACGGCCACGTTCAGCACGTTGTTCGCCACGAATCGCGCTTCATGTGAGCGACGCACTTGCTTCCTGTCGTCGTGGTCCGCCTTTGCAGATGGTCATCCCGCACATGACCGGCTAGTCTCACAGTATTCGTCGTCCAGGAAGTAGCTTGATCGAACGACAGGATGCATCACATGTCCCTCTCACCAGCGCGGCTTTCGATGTAGTGCGTGCGTGCATGTAGTGCGAATGACGAATGCGGCGTCCACAGCATGCCCACAGACATAGCAATCTGATACGGTGCGCGTTGCTCATAGCCGTTTGCGCACGTCGACGATCAGCACAGTGACGTTGTCAGCACTGCCCTTCTCGATCGCGCGGTCGACGAGCACTTTCGCCATCTCGCTTGTATTGAGCCATGGATGGTTCCTGCAGTTGTTTGTACATATAGGAGCGTCAACGCAGCGATAGTTAGACATCAGCCTCACAGTCGATTAATGTACGCCAGCACACCCACAGTCGCGAAGCACAGACGTTCGTACGAACCTGATGCAAGCCATCACATCGTCGTTCGAGAGCGCGTCCCAGAGTCCATCGGACGCCAAGACAACGTACTCGTCGTCTGACGCGATCTCGTGCGCCGTCACGTCCGGCGTTGCGATGACGACATCCCGATGATCTGCATTCCCAAACGCGCGTGCGACAGCGAGGTGTCCGTTCACACGCGCGACGCCGTGGACGTACAGCACCATACCGCCTGCGTTCTCGATGCGCTGCTTCTCGGCTTCGTTCGTGGCCTTGTGGTCGGTCGTGAGCGCCTGCACGCCGCGTCGCGACACGAGAATCGCACGGCAGTCGCCCGTGTTGCACACGTACGCGACGCCTCGCCGCACGAGCAGCGTGATCGCCGTCGACCCACCCGAGCACTGACGTGCAGCTTCGCGCGCGAGGATCTCGTCGTTCATCTCTAAATGTGCGTGCTTCGCTGCACTCTCGAGGTTTGAGGCAAAGTCGGCTTGCCGCAGCAGGTACAGCGGCAGCAGCAGCGCGAGTAGCGCCGAGCACTTGGCGCCGCCGTGGCCGTCGTAGACACCGTAGAACTCCGTGTCGCACGCGAGCTGCTTGCTCAGTTTGTTCAGCTTCTTGGTATCGAACGCAGGGGCGTCGTGCTTGCTCGCGTACGACTCGACGACGTGCTGCCGCAGCGCGTCGTCCACCGAGCGCACGCGCTTCTTCTCGGTCTCGAGGAGTCCGGCGCCAAAGCGCTCGAGGCTCGTGATGACGCGGATGCGGTCTTCGTTCACGGCGCGGACGCCTTTGCTCGTGCGGAGCGCATGCGTCTTGACACCAAAGACGATCTCCGAGTCGATCGCAGTCAAGACGTCGGCGGGTGGCGACAGCGAGCGCAATGCATTCGGCGCCGACGAGCGTCGGCGCGCGGCCGCGAGTGGCGATGTGATGGAGCTGCGCCGAAAGTACATCGAGAGTCGCTGTCGGATGCCGGTTGGCTTGCAGGTGTCTACGCTCGCCATCGCTGCGTCAGCAGACCACGGCGTCGAGTGAACTGCGTTGCGCAGTCGCACCATGTCTGCACTATGAAGAGTGACAACGAGCACCAGCAGCTCGTTCAGACGAGCGTGCGACTCGTGTTCTTTCGAACTTGCTGTCTCACTCACTCACTCACTCAGCCGAAGCTCTGATTCCGCCCAACAGCAGTAGCAACAACCAGCGAGTCCTCAGCTGCTGCTGCTGCTCTATACTTGGCGCATTGACTGTCGTCTGAGGCGAATGAAGCCGCAAAACCGGCATGCATGCATGGGTTCAGCTCCTTGCGGTGTTTGCGCCTGTGTTGTAGCGCGAGCCACACATTCCCGCACCCGCTCTTTCTCTCGCGCCACCCCCACACACTTGAAGCTTCAAGACGTAGCGGCGCGAGTGAACAGGGTAGCGACTCAAGCGATGATCACAGGTAGAGGGTCACCGCTGCAAGTCCCTGATACTGAGATAGGTAGCATGTTGCAGCCTCGTACGCTATTGTCCAAGACAACGATATCAGGACCGGAAGTGGTGCGGGGGGAGGTCATGTGGAAGATGGGCCCTCCTGAAGTCGTAATATGTCGTTTTGAGACGCGCAACGCATTGGACCAACTGAGGACGCGAGTTGCGTCAACTTGCTCTTTAGGTGCGCTGCTCATGGCGACTGTGATCACCTACTCAGATCTCACTCGCAGGTACTACCGATAGTACGACGTATTCACGATCTACAAGCAGCCAATGCTCGAGTCGTCAAGTACGACCGCAGTACTCGTCTACTATCTGTTCGAGGGGTACTAACTACACGCAAACCAGCACTCCTATTCATTCGTACCTCGTTCGTGAATGTGAACACATGTAAGTCCGGCCTTAAGGCTCATTGCCCACCACTACTGCGCGTCGACCTGCTGCGACGGGTGTGCCTTTGCAAACACAGTCACGGTCTCGAGCGTCGCTGCGATGCGCGCGATCGTCGGAAACTTGCTCATGTCGACGTTGAACCGGTGCGCGTTGTACACCTGTGGCACGAGGTAGATGTCGGCGAGCGTGACGCTGTCGCCGACACAATACTTGCCAGCCGTGAGCTTGAGCTCTTGCTCGAGCGCCTCAAAGCCGCGGTCGATCCAGTAGTGGCCCCACTCGATCTTCTTTGCGCCCTTGTGCTCGGCAACGACTGCCTCCGTTACTTTTGTCATCACGGCGAGGTTCTGGATCGGCTGGATGTCAGCGCCGATGATGCCGCACACGTTGCGCACGAGCGCGCGCTGGTAGCTATCGGCTGGCAGCAGCGGCTTCTCAGGACGCGTCTCTTCGAGGTACTCGAGGATTGCACCAGATTGGCTGAGCGCATGGCCATCGATCACGAGCGTCGGCAGGCGCTGCAGAGCCATACACATACAGCGTGAGACGACTGTATGGTGCATATCTACTCATGGGGTGTGACGTTGTGGTGTGCACGCCATTCGCACGCAATGACGGCCATCCAGATGCGACGAGGCGGGAGACAACACCGACAGAGTGCAATGCACATATGCACACACATGCATACATACCTGGTTCGGATTGATCGCAGTGTACTGCTCCATAAAGTGCTCGCCGCCGCTCTGCAGCAAGTGCACGGGCTTGACTTCGTACGCGATGCCCTTCCATTCGAGCGCCATGCGCACGCGCCACGAGCAGCTACTGCGCCAGTACGAGTAGAGCACCGCGGTATCGTGTGCTGCCACACTGCTGCTGCTGCTACTACCATCAAGCGTGTGCTCCTTTGCGCTCGGGCTCGCCATCGTTGCTGTCGTCGCGAAGGTGCTTGTCTTGTGGATATCGACGATTGTTGTCTGCCTCTGGTTTCATTCGTCTCGCAATTCATTTGCTGGTTGAATCGTCTGCAGAAAGGACACGGTCTCTATTAGGTAATCGGATCGCGTATGCAGTAAAACCGAATTGCCAGATAATGCGATTTCACGGTTTAGTCCATCCGATTACGTACAGGATACGCTTTCAAAATGGCGCCGGTTCCTCCTCCTCCCGAGACGCTCCGCACACGAGCTGCGCAAGCAGTGCAAGCGACGGCATCGACTGCGCTCGGTATGACGGTCGTACGACGCAATGCAAGTCGGTGTGCGCAAGTACGGCAAGCACATCGATCAAACCATCTTCATTTCCGTATGTACAAAAATGACCACGGTACAATTGCCTAGTTAAAGAGGTCTACACTTTGCTCATCAACTGATCCATGTTGAAGACCACTTTGACTGACACTAAGCATGAAGACCGACATCGTGCTCCTGATCTGACCAAATGATCGAGCCCTCAAGGCTGCGCATCGACCTGCTGCTGTGGGTGCGCCTGCTGGAACGCTTCGAGCGTCTCGAGCTGCGCTGCGACGCGTGCGATTGTCGGGAACTTGCTCATGTCGACGTCCATGTGCTTCGCATTGAACACCTGCGGGAGCAAGTAGATGTCGGCGAGCGTGACAGTATCACCAACGCAGAACTTACCAGCCGTGTGCTTGAGCTCTTGCTCGAGCGCCTCAAAGCCGCGGTCGATCCAGTAGTGGCCCCACTCGATCTTCTTTGCTGGCTGCTGCTCGCTCGGCACAGCTGCAGTCGCGTGCGCGAGCACGGTGACATTCTGCAGCGGCTGGATGTCAGCACCGATGATGCCGCACACGTTGCGCACGAGCGCGCGCTGGTAGCTGTTGGCTGGCAGCAGCGGCTTCTCAGGACGCGTCTCTTCGAGGTACTCGAGGATTGCACCAGATTGGCTGAGCGCATGACCGTCGATCACGAGTGTCGGCACACGCTGTTGTTGGTTGTTTGCAACGCATACATACACACATAGCGTGCGCGTTAGCGAGTGACATGTGGCTGCTTAGTTCACATAAACCACACAGCACGCACCTGGTTGGGATTGATCTTGGTGAACGCTTCGCTCTTGTGCTCGCCGCCGCCGTTGGCCCAGAGGTTCACGGGCTTGATCTCGTGTGCAATGCCTTTCCAGTTGAGCGCCGTGCGCACGCGCCACGCGCAGCTGCTGCGCCAGAACGAGTAGAGCACTGGGACGGCGGGAGCTGTAGTTGGTGCCATTGTGCGTGTGTGCGAATGAGCGTGAGCGTGTGTGTGTGCGATGGGTGGCGAATCTGTGAATGCCAGCAATGCTGCGTCGACGGCAATCGAGCATTTCCATCCAGACAAACACTCTCGGGCATTTCGTTGAGATGAGCTACGTACGCAATCGCTTGTCGATGGTAACATGAACTGACAGTGGTGCAAACGCGACTATGGTACTGGGTGTGTGCGTCTGACGCTTGCATCCACCACAGCTCATGCTCGATGGTGTCTAAGTGCCATGCAGGATGGCGAGCTCGATCTTGACATGCGAGGCAATGACATGCGAGGCAATGACGAACCAGCACTTGCTGTGCTCGATTAAGTGCGAATGAAGTGAATCGTCCACGTCTCACCTGACTTTATCACATTATCATACAATCTGCAGCATAACTGCGAGAATGCAGCCTAAACGCCAAACTGCCAATAACGTGGCAATCACTCGAAACTGTGGGCACGACCAGCACGAGCGAACCCTCGACGTTGGCGACGTGAGGCATGACGGCAGCGGCAGCGCGCGTCTTGGACGCGCACTCGACAGACGATGACGACGACATGATCGACGTCGTGAGCCACGCAGCAGCTGTGCCGCACCACATCTGTCAACCGAACGTTGGCAACGGCGACATCGATGGCGACGATGATGAAGAGGAAGAGGACGATGAAGAGCTGGACGAGTACATCCTCGCGGACGAGGAGTACGCGTATCGTCGCGGCCGTCACTCGGTACCAATGCACTCGCCGGGCGAAGATCTCTCGGACATTGACTTTATGGGCGATCAGCACCTGCGCGGCACGAGCCTCCCGCGACTCCCACGACTGCGCAACCGCATGTTCTTCCCGAGCGATGCTGTCAGCACCAGCAGCAGCGCCAACAACAACGGTGCAAGCAATACACACCCGAGACTGCGACGCGTGCTGTTTCGCCGCCGCAAGCGCCAAGAGGGTGATGTGTTTTGGACCGCGATCTTTGTGTCGAGCGTGCTCTCGCTCGCGGTGCTCGCGTGCCTCGTTGTATACCTCACGCAGACCGACTTCTTTGCATCGCACCAGAAGGAGCTCTTTGGCACGACGGTCGACAACCGCTTCACAGTCGTCTCGCAACAGGATGCACGCGCCAAGATCTACTTGAAAAGCGGTGCGCGCATGCGTCTAGACTCTGCGTCGCTCTGTCTCTTTGTACGGCGTGTGGCTGGCTGCTGACGCGGTCGCATCGCGCTGCTCGTGTGCGCACAGGCTACTCGAACTCGCGCTACGCAGAGGCGATGATCGCGTTTGGCGACGGCGTCTTGCAGCTCGGACGTCGCGCACTCACGTCGACTGACGCACAGCGGTTCTACGGCCTCTCGCTTGCGCACAACGGCACCGCGACGTTCACCAACAAAGTCTCAGGTGGATCTGCATGCGTGAGTGTGTGGGTCTCTCATTGACCGAGTGTGGCGTGGCTCACACGTGTGTTCGACACCTTGTGCATGCGTCGACAGCTCCGTTCGTGGCTGCCGAGTACTTACACGCAGGCAAAGCCGTCGTGTTTGCGGACGGCTCGGTGATGACAACAGCGGCGAAGAACGAGTCGAGTGGCGGCGTGAAAGCAGTCAGCGACCTGAACCTCGTGTCGGCAAACGGCTCGGTTGTGACGAGCGCGGGCGGCCGCCCCGTGCTGATCGTCGACGCACGTGGCCACGTCGTCGTGCCGAGCGCAAATGCAGACGATCCGAGCGCAATGGGCGTCGTGGTTGACGGCACGGCCGGTCGCATCTCGATCGGTGGTGCGTTCCTCGTCGCTCACAGCGCGAACACATCAACGATCTCGACGTCTGCGCAGGCGCTTCACGTGAACGCGAGTGCGTGGACGCCCGCCCATCTTGACTGCCTTGTGCTATTGTGTAGTTGTAGGTGTTGGCGGGTGATGCTCATGACTAGCGATGCTTGCGTGTGTCTGTGGCTATCACAGCGCGCGTCGTGTTTGGGACGACGAGCGCCGACAGGGTCACGCTGACTGTACCTCGACCCTTGATGAGCTCCTCAGCAGTTGCAAGTGCAAAACACAACGATGACGACAACAACGACGATGGCGAGAACAACGATGACGAGAACAACACTATACATGCTGAAGACAGCGATGACACGAGCGACAATGACGGCATGAACACTAGAGCCCGCGTACTCGCACCGGTCAAGCCGACGAGCTTGGAGATCGTTGGGCAGTCGTCGTCGTCGCAGAGCCAAGGCGGTGACGTGTGGATCGCTGGTGGCGACGGACTCGACCGTGGCGGGAACGTCATCCTCGCAGGCGGCATTGGACTCGACTTGGCCGACGTCCGCGTTGGCTCGGTCGCGATCAACGCGCAGCTCGATCCAGCGGGTGCGTCGTTCACAGCGATCGGCACGCAGGGCGGCGCCCACGTTGTACACCTCCAGGGTGCAGTGCACCTCAACGGCAACGCGACTGCGACCGACAATGCGACGCAAGTCGCGGTCGGCGGCGCGGTGTTCCACGTCGAGTCGCAGCGCGTGTTGATCGACAACACAGCAACAAACGCGTCGCGTCTCGAGCTCGACTCGCGCGCGATCGCGATCGGCAAAACGGCGCCGTTGATCGAGATTGGCAGCAGCGCTGCGAACGCGACCGTGTCGATCCACGCAGGCACAGCTGCGCTCGACGGCGCGCAGTCGGTTGTGGTTGGAGCGACTGCGCTGCACGTCAGCGTTGGGAGCGCTGGTCGCACAGGCCAGCTCGTCGAGCTCGTGTCTGGTGCGTACGCACTCTGCAATCGATGGTGCTCTGCTGTGCGTGTGTTTGTGTGCGTGTGTCTCCTGACAGACTCGATGCCGTTGTGATTGTGTGTATGTGTGAAGACTCGATTCGACTGTCGTCGTCGTCCAGTCCCGCGAGTCCTGTTGGGAACACGTCGACTGCGAGCAAACAGCAGTCTGTCGCGGACATGACGATCGCAAACGGTTCGGTGCGGATTGACGCGCGGCGGCTGAACGTCGGTGCACGCGGCGACACAGCGTCGATCGCACTCAGCGCGACGCGCGTCACGGTCGGGACAGCGAGGCTGAACTCGTCTGTTGCGGTCCGTGGCAGCACATTCTCTGTCGCAAGCGACACTATCGCGCTCGGATCCAAAGGTGCGCATGTGCGTGCTGTCGAATATGTGGCCGCTTGTCTGGCACTGACGCTTGCCGAATCACTACATGCCTCTGCGTGGCTATCGTGTAAGCAGACTCGAGCACGACGATCCACGGCGAGCGCATCTCGCTTGATGCCTCCGACTCGATCCAAGTCGGCGTGGGTGCAGACACCATTGCGCTTGGCAGCAACGACACAGAGGACGTCAGCGTCGCTGGCAAGACTCTCGCGTTTGAAGGTACGGTCGGTTGTTGATAGCCGTAGCAGTGGTGCTCATTGTCATTATCACTAGGCGACCTCCATGGCAGCTGTACTCACACGTACGCTATGTATGAATGGCTATGACATACACACACGCATTTGCTTGCAGGTGCGACGCGCATCGTTGGTGCGAGTTTGCGCGTCGACTCGACCGCGATCGCGCTTGGCGGGAACGTCACGACAAAAGTCACGGTTGGCGATGCATCGACGAAGCAGACAACTGTCGCTGGTAATGCCGTCGAGGTCGGCGTGACAGCGACAACCGTTGCAATCGGGACCGAGAGTCCAGCAGTAGCGATTGGTTCGACGGCCGGCGTGATCAACCTGCGAGGTACAGTCGTCGTTGCTGCCAGTGCGACTCTGTAGTGTGTAGTGCTCGTGACGACTCGTGTACGATGGGCGTCGACTCACTCGATTGCGTTCGCGTAACTGCGCGCTGATTACACCAGGCAAAGTGATGCTGAATGGCGCGACGCTCGAGAGCCGCGATCGCAGTTTGCGCGCCGTCGAGAACTGGTTCGCATACGTCAGCACTGAGCGGTTCGCTGTCGACGTCGTGTCGCCACATCACGAGTTTGTCGTGCCAGCGAGCGACCATTTTGTCTCCTCGGCTGAGACTGCAGCAGCAGTCGTACGCGACGCATCGGCTGCCATACTTCACGCCCGTGCTGACGCTGTCAGTGGCCATGCGCGACTCGCACTGACGCTGAGCGCCGTTCGACTCCAGACTGCGGCAGGCAACAGCGAACGAGTCAGCAGCATCGTGGGCAAACTCCGGTACGTACGATGAGCACTGGCGATGCGTTTGGCTGCCGTGTAGCTGTTGCTGTTGCGTGGACTGACGACGCCACGCGCGTTTATGATCCCAAACGCAGTTGTCGCGTGTACCGTCAGCGCGCCGAGTCATCACTGGCAGTCGCAGTGCTCGAGGCATCCGGCGCTGTCGAGTCGTGCTCGGGTGCAGCGTGCGACGATGGTATCTTCTTTGGCATCGCGAGCGAGCGGATCGTCGCGTTTGACGGAGGCGATCGCTTTGACGTCCAGTGCGTCGTGGCGTCGCGTGCGATTGGGCGCTTGCTCGCCGACAGTGCGCAGCTCAGTTTGACGACGCTGTGACCCGTCACATACGGGACGCTCGCGCCTACTGCTTGTTCATATGTACCGAATAGAGCGCACTCCCTTGCGCGCCTGTGGCTGAACCTCACCTCGCAAAGGACAAAGCCTTGTACGTCTACTGCAGGTGTGCATGACAGGTGTGCATGCCAACTGCTAACTCAAGGTCGACAGGATCTGAACTTGCCGACACACACATCAGCCATATACCAGGCTGGATGGCGGTCACGTCACCACCACAGCATAAGAAAGCGATAACACCACGAGATAGAGTTTGGAAATGTCGTCGCATTGCTCTCTTGCTTGTACATGCAGAAAGTGAATGAG
>JAADWX010000889.1:0-12950 GCA_023336405.1 Globisporangium echinulatum | reverse complement strand
TCAGCAACAACAGCAGCTGCAGAGACCGAGTCGGAGGACGACGACGACGCGCTCAGTGCCCAGCACAAGATGCTCGAGAAGATCGTGCGCGTGACCAAGAAGCGCCGGTCCGACACGTGGCTCTCGGACGCCGTGGCTCTCGCGCGCACGTTTGCGAGCGTCGTCTGCTGTACGTCAGCACCAGCGTAGCGTCGAACCGTGCGCGTGAGGACATCGAGCAGCTGCTACGGAGCCGCGCGATACCGTTGATGCTTCATGAATGATAATACTTAATGAGCTACGCGAGCAATCTCACGACGTCGCGTGATTTGAGCAGCATTCAACTCGTCGCGCTCTGACTTAACGACTCGTGCTCGTGCTCGTGCCGTACAGTGCGCTTGCTCGCGTTTTCATGAGCTTGAGCAAGCACTCAAGCACGATAGTCATTCAGCTCAAGATCGATGACTTCTCCCTATTTCAACTGAATACATAGCACCTGATACGGCACGTCTACGTGTATGAGTGCATCCGAGAGTACGCAGCCACGAACCCAGCGCTTGTCTGCTCGATGACAACGCCGGCGTTGGTGACGGCTCTCCAAATCTGGGAATAGTGTTCCACCAAGCCAGCAAAGTCGTCGCAATTGAGTCCGTGTGTAGTTGCGTGGCGACTGAGAGCCCCAAGCCCCGACAACGCGCACCACGAGCGCATCGATATCGTCGAACTGATTACGATGCACGAGGCGCTGCGGCACTCATCCGCATACATAGGATCGAAGCTGCGGTTGCTGACGATCATTGCGGTTCTCAACGGAATGTCGGAAGCATCCATCGAAGCGTCATTGCGCGGTTGCAACCCTGAGACGCGCGTACGGGATACGCTAGACGAAGTGTGTATCGATGGAAGTCGCACCCATAAGTGGTTTCAACAACTAACCGACCAACACTTGCACCTGAGACTTGCGCTTTGGGACAAAACGAGCGACGTCGATACAACGCTTGACCGGCTGATTATGAGAGTGTTATGATTACTCCACTTGAATTATTATGTCAGAAGCATCAGTAACAACTAGTATGTTTTATTTCTGCCTAACGAATATGTATTTAACACAACAGTACGTTCTTTTACGAACATTTTTGCAGTAAAATATTCTAGTTTAAATTACATTTTACAACAGCGTTCATTCACTCAATGAATGGATCGACAGATTCCGACCGCGAGGGATAGGGATTATCACATAGGATCGGTTTTAAAACAATGGTGTGGGTGCAACAAGCAATGATCAACAGAAAATTTAATATTTCACCATTATAGTTGGCCAAGAAAATCAGCATAAGGTGATTTGACCAATTGTACAACTAATAAAATAAGACCTGTAATACGATAAAAAATTCTAGAATTTGATGTCACATTTACTTTCATATTGATACTTGCATTTGCGATTAACAAGAACGTTAAATATCTATGATAAATGGATTTCTTCTCTATTAGGATGTTTTGTTATTTTTTCATTTTCCCTCCGTATGCTTTGGAGTATTGATTTGAGAGTGCTGGTATGTATGGATAAAGCGGGTAAAGATAAGTTTTAAATTTTCCCAGGGACTGGCTCATCGTATAAATCAAATTACATATATAGCTGGGAGTGCTGAATTGCATATACATACGTTGCAGAAAAGTGTACCGTACAACAGCGTTCGTTTACTCTATGAATGGATCGTATGGCCATCACGTAGGAGCGGTTTTAAAACAACGTTGGGGGTGCAACGAGCTGTCATACCAGCAACTTCGGCATTTTAATTGGCCAATAAAATCAGCAAAATATGATTTGACCAATTATACAACTTCAAAAAGTAAGAAAAAACATATGTCACTAGATTTAACTTTTCAATATATATTTCTTAGTTGCGTTTGCGATTTTCAATCACGCGTAATATTTACTCATTCATTTTCCCAGGGTCAGAATATATATATATAGATCGAATCACATAGAATTGTATGGTGGAATCATACATATGCGGGCGCAGAAATGTCATTTGTTTTATGAGACACAGAAAGTATTAGTACCAAATGTCCGTGTGAAGTCGGTGCAGCCACTACATTTGGATAAAACAATCAATTGACTATATATAATACAGTTAACTACGCTCACACAGGTCAGGATAACTGGATCGTCATACTCTTATATGCTGACCGATATTTTATAGATTGGACTCGACAGTGCGTATCTGCAGCAAGTTAATACTCTTCACTCGTTGGTGTTTATGTGCGTCTAGAGAGCAGCGATCGTAATTGCTTGTGCATGGATGCGATGTACAACATCGAGTTGCGTATTTTCGTAGTGACATCTCTTGAGGTAAATTGTCGTTGTGTCTTCTTCTGTCTTCTATATTCTTGGCGATGATTGGGATGTGTTATCCATCTTGAGAATAATATTTAGTCTTTCTGTTGTTCAATTCTGTATCCGAATAACTTTTTGCCTTAATCGTTATGAAAGGTCATTGTAGATTGTTTAGGTATTGCTAATATGTTAATATAGCTAAAATATTGCCACTTTTCTCGGACGGCAGGTATTAAACATTTCATGCACATGCATACAGTTTCATACATAAGTTATAAAGTAGTAGCAAATATGGACACATCATAAACTTCGGTAAATTGTACTATATCATACGATACACACATCGAATCTAACATATCAAATAGCGACAATATATTCCGGCATTTATGTACACGTCGATGGCAAGCAGTCAATCAGACTTGTGATCACCGCAAAATGATTTTATATCACTCGATCTTTCACTGGACTCGCAACGCGCAACGATAAGGCTGTCCATAGACGCTAGTATCGATGCTGCAGCAAGTTAAACAGTGTCGCAGAGCAGCGATTCATGTGCTACAATTAGTACTTTAAGTAATAGTTAGTTGTAAAAGTTGCAGAAACTGACCGTTGATGCTAATGACACAGCGTGTGTCATAGTGAGCTTAAGTGCACGACGTGTCATGATCTGAAGGTGCTTTACTGACTGATCGACACCGTCAAACAGTGTTCTTCATTACCAACCAGCAACACGAAAACGCACGTCAACAGCACGAACCGAACGTTCAACAACGCTAGGCACTTGCGACAATGTTAAACTGGCCAATATATTTGTCTGTGATGCATCTCTAAAAAAATTCATGGCCAATGACCAGTACACATATCTGGTGTAAGACTCCAGAAATGACCATAGATGAATGAATTCTTTATACGCAATCAATATTTATATATGTTTGTCTCTAATTGCCTGCATGGTTTTAGGGTTCCGTGAGGGTTCCGTACATGTCATCTGTATTTGGCAAATACCAAAAAATGACACATAGTCAAGATAATGAATCTCTCCTTTTCAACAGTGGTGAATCGATCGTTGTGTAACATTTATTTAGTTCGAAAAAGTGGTAATTTTCGAGGCCGTTTTAAATTGTTTATTCTCGTTCAACAAATAGAATGCTAAAAATATACTACGTATGTGGATTTTCGCTGATAAATTTTTCTTACAACTGGGTAATTTTCATATTTTTAACCCTAATATGAAAATACCATTGTTATAACACTTGTCAAGTTGTAACGGGAGAAATCAAAAGGCGGCTATTGTATTAACACGACAACAAAATTATGTGACACTTTGCAATTGCACCACTGTATGAGTTACACAAAAGTATGGCATGCAAACACTCTTCATTTTGCGAGCGGCAACAATAGATGTAAAACAACTCGCCCTAACGCAAAAATCGATATCGATCATGTATCCATAAGCCACGATCTGTTAACTGTTATCAACTTAGTTCAGTATCCGTTGGTCGTCTACTTTTGAACGTATGATGTGCAATCTCAGCTGACCTGCTATCCAGTTTCATGACGTTGGTCATTTTAACCGTATGTATGTCAACATAATGTGTGTGTCAACACTGCTTATATGCAACAGCAAGGATTTTGCCGTGATGACAATTGCAGGGGGCCACAGTGTCGCAAACAAGCGCTCGTGGTCTTGAGATATTTCGTGGGCAGCGCTGTTATGCAAAGTCAATTACACTTGATCACAATGGTCAAGACAGCCAGCAGCGAGAGTACGCTTTAAATCTCTCGCCGTGACCAACGCGAACGAATAGCATTTTTATTGACGCTTAATCGCTTTGCGAAACAGTTGCAGTTGCCATAATTGATTGACTCACTATTTGGCTGGTGGTAACAACTGACTGTTGTGTGAGCTTTGGTTCGATTTACAGTGCAGTAACTGTCGCTGGACGGAAGCTAACACACAGATATAAATGCGAATGTTGGTACACTACAACACTACTAATTGACTACAGTAGTTTTCATTTAGTATCTGTCGCTGGAGTGTAGTCAATATACGTACATATATTGGTGTCATTATTGTGTGAATTTTGAATGTTTGTTTGTTGGTGTATGTCGGCAGTCAGGATGACGGCGCCATGCAGTTTGTCTATTTACACAATGACTTCAGTCGTCCAGCTACATTGTATGGCTAAATACAAGATCTTGATGATGTGCTAGTTCCGAGTAAAATACGAGTAGTATTAATGGTGTATGATCAATTGCCTTCGACTTATTTGAATTTACAGTGTTGTTGATAAGTCAAAGGCAACATAAAGGTATTTATAGGCCATGACAAATTCGATCATCCGGCAACTTTTTATGGACAGTCTGATGTGTGACCTTGCAGTTGAGCTAGGTCCATGTAGCTCCCAGCAACATCGGTGGTATAAGATTGTCGGCCATCGAGATATTCGATCTATCATACGTCTTCGATGTATCACTTTGTGTTTGTTTTGCTGTACTGTATGGTAAAACAAATGAGTAAAATTATATGCTCGTAATCAATAAACGTATTCAGCATATCCACACGCACATACGATTGTTGCGTCCTGCCTGCTTGCGAATATTGCATTTGCGAGTTCTAGGGGCGCTCCACTGTCCCGTTAGAAGGCACAGTATTTTAATTGTTGTATTGACGGTCTGCCACTCAGATGAGCAACAAATAGCTCATGAACGTCGTTGTCGAAGCTCTAGTCGCTGATGTACAACTCAAATATAAAGCGTTGTTGTAACAACACACCGCCCCGAACGATAGCGATAAAGCAGCGTTTATAGTTTTGTATATGGATGAATATAATGAAAGTTCCGACAATGTATAAGTGACTTATTGTGAGTATGCACGTATCAGCCAATAGAATAAGTGCAATTGGCCAAACACAACTAATAAGATTCTGTGTTTCGACAAATAGCGTACATTAGGTTTAGGGTTGAGCGTCGGACAGCCCTTCCGGCATATTTTGTCGGAAGTGATTGATAAATATGTATATGCTGCATACAACAGTCAGCATAAACGAATATTTCTTGCATATGTCAACAAGTTCCGACATACCCTGTAAACCTTAATGAGTGCTTCGTGAGTGCACAAGACGACCGCGACGCAAAGATGCACGCGTTGCTGCAAGCATCAGCCACGTGCGCAACGACAACGCGAGCGCTGCCGCGGTGCAATTGACCTAGCACAACCGCAGGCGATCTGATCGCGCACTTTGCGCTTCAGTATGACGCAGGCGACAATGACGCTGACCTTGACGCTAGCACGAGCGACGGCGAAGTCGACGACATCGACGGAGAACTAAGGTGTCGAAGACGGTAATAGCGATGAAGAGTTGCTCGTGCAGCTGCAGCAGAGCCATAGCAGCAGCAGCCGAGGTGCTCTAGTAGGACAGGTCAGCTGTTATTTCACATTTTTGTGTATCTACCTATCGAGTGACATCTTGTACTTGTGCGCTGCGAGCTTTCGCGTCGCGGCCTCGAGAGCAACTACAGTACTCACGATGTCGAGCTGCTGCGCGACATGTGCGCGCCTTTGCGATGTCCAGGTGGCGTGAGATCGCGGTCGCGGTCGCGAATCGAACGCATGAGCGATCTGTCGAGCGTCCCGCGCTGCTTCGCTGTCTCGCGGCCTGACCTCTAAGTCGCCAACGCTCTCGGCGTAGAGCTCGCAAGTCTGTGGGTCGAGACGCTGTATGTCTCAGCAAACGTCATTTGCGCTGCTTGGTGTGCGGCGACTGCGCGTACTAGCGCACACACTCACCAACGCCATTGGCGATGCCGAGCGCAATCATGTCAACGGCAACGTTGTGCGGCTTGGCATTTGCCGGTTGGTGCGATGGCACTGGCGACTCGAGAAGCCTAATTGCTTGTCGTTCGCCTTCTGATGTGCTTTGCTTTGGTCAATTGCAGTCAACCAGTCCGTGTGATAGATTGCAAACCATTGTTGTGTGATAAAATTTGCATATATTTGTAACGGCATTGTCGGAACCTATGTCGGTGAATCAAATGATATGTCAGAGGTTTTATGAAATGGTATGTGTGTGTTTGTACTTAGGCAAAAATGATCTATAATATGTTATGCGACATACAAACATAAAAACAACTTCACTCAATAATATATATATTCATAATTTAGTAAATTAATGACTTGTTTTATTTACGTTCCTACTTTAATGGTCATATATACTGTATGTTAGTAATTAGAATTAGAAATGTTATTAACTCACACTAGGGCATTTTTACATATGTGATTGCCAATGCTAACCTGTTTGCGACTTCATTATTTATTCAAAATATGTGAAGTGTTTTGTTTAGAGTTGGTCATCGAAATATCGTTTAAGCCAAAGAACGACGAGCCTGTGAGCAACGACATAGAGGTTCATAGGTTTTGGCGCTTGACGAGCGTGATGAGTATGGCAGACGGCGATGGCAGCGACGCGAGCGAGCAGCAGTCTATGCCGGCACCGACGCCGCCAAAGCGCCGCAACCAGTACAACCTCGAGTTTAAGCTTGAGGTCGCGAACCAGTACACGCCAGGCGTGCTTGGCCGCAGCTTTGAGGCGCTCGCGCGGCAGTATGGACTGCACAAGTCGAGCATCATGGCATGGGTCGCGAAGAAAGACCTGATGGCAGAGCGGCTTGCAGCCAAAGGTGGCAGCAGCGCTGGTCGCCATGCGTTTCGCCTCGATGGCTGTGGCCGCAAGTCGTCGCACAGCGTGCTTGAGGACGAGCTCGAGCGCTGGATGCGGCTGCAGTCGGCGAGTGGCGAGCGCGTCCGCGACAAGGACGTCAAGGAGAAAGCCATGCGCATCTACCTCGACATGCACGGTGGCGTCGCGCCGAACAGCGGTCCGCACGTGTTCAAGGCCTCGAGCGGCTGGCTCGCGCGCTTCAAGCTGCGTAAGAACTTTGCAGTGCGCAGAGCGAGTCGAGGTGGCGACAGCGACGATGTGCCAGCTGCGCCGTCGCCATTGCAAGCCGCTCTGCCAGTAGCGATAGCACCATGTCCAGTATCACTAGCAGCAGTGTTGGCGCCTGAGTGTCTAGAGCCGACTACAATGCCAGCAGCTGGAGCTGCACCGCCATCCGTTGCAGCAACAGTTGCGGTCACATCGAGGAGCGCAGACTCAAGCCCGCAGATGCCGCGAGTGACAGCGACGCGCGTCACGTGCGTCACGGCGGCGCCAACTGCGCAATCTAGCGCACCAGCATCGGTCACATCAATCACACCAGCAGTATCTGTCGCAGGCCAGCGCAAGGCAACGGTTGGAGCCAAACGACAAGCAGTCGCCTTGGCTACTGTCGCCGCGACCACCCCAGAAGCCAGTACGACGGCCGTATCGACGCCGACCACGACGGCGTCTCAGAGTGCCAGCTTCAGCCCAGCAATCACGCACGTGCAAGCAACAACGCAAGTGCCACCCGACGTCAGCGCCGTGCCGACAGCGTGGATGGAGTCGGTCGACCGGCGCCTCGACGATTTGGCGCACAAGCTCGAGCACAACTTCGAGCACCTCGTGAACGGCCAAAACCTGCTGCTCGGGATGCTGCAGCGACTGACGCCGCTCGCATTGCCGTCAGCGACACGAGTCGCAATCGCATCCGTGCCGTCAGTACCACCAGTCGGTTCACTGCGTGGCGTCGACGGCAGTGCCGCGAGCGCATCGAGGGACGACACAATCGCAACAGCAATAGCCACGTCATTCGAGGCAGCGCCGGTCGCCAAGCGTCGACGAGAGTCTTAGCGTCGACAAGCGTCCTAGCGTGGCGTCATCGCATGTACTGGGGGCGATGACATGGGACGAGCAAGACGACACATCTAAGCAGGCACGACGATGTCGTGACAACATATCGATACGAATGGAGCTGGTGCTTACGTATACTACATGCGCGTGCCACAAGCACATTTACGCACTAAGTTCGCATTAGTTACTCACTAGGCAAGCCGACATGCACTTGCAAGGAGCTAGATGAGGTTGGTCGATGACTTCAGTAATTCGCATGTAACCCAAAACGAAGTATCAACTTTCAAAAATTCCCAAAACCAAATCAGAACATTTGCTTACAAGAGTATGTATATAGACCGGATTGTGCATGATAGGGGTATTACTGGTGTTCATTTGTAACTGTTAAACTAACGGGAGACATAAGGGGGTATGATGTACGCATGTATTAGAAAGGGATACGGATTTTGTTGAACTATCGGGAGTTGCACGGATGTTGTTTATCTAACGGGAGTCGTACTGGAGTATGGATCTATCGGAGACAAAAGGGGTATGATTTGTGCGATGTGGATAACGTACCGGATGGGATTACGTACCGCAAGGGATTCTATTTTTATCGATTTATATATGTTTGAAATGAACCGTGTCGTAATGCACCACGTTAACATATACGTTGTCGAACATTAATATGTCAATATACTTTGCATAAAAGTTACAAAATGTACCATGTCAAACCGTACAGTGTTGGAATGTATCATGTTGAAACACATCATGTCATATGCCTGTGTCGAAATATATCTTGTCACAACGTAATACGACACAGTGTACCTTATCAGTACCGTGTCACAGTACCGTGTCAAAATGTATTATGTGTCAAAACTTGCTGTGTCACAAAATACACCGTGTCATAAATGTGTGTCATATATATACATATCATGTTGAAGTGTAGCATTTCAAAAGCATCATGTCTAATTGCGCTGTATCAAATTGTTAACTGTTTAAACGTTTCGTGTCGAAATGTACCGTGTCGAAATGTATTTGTGTCACTCCTCGTATCAAAATGTGTCAAACATTATTGTGTCACAGTTCACCATGTTGGAATATGTTGAGTCGAAACGTGTCACGTTAAATTACACGTTGCAAAGTGATAAGTCAAAATGTACAGTGTCAAAAAGCATCGTGCCGGAATAAGTATTAGCAACTTTGCTTCACAATTGCCCAAAATTTGCAAAAACCATGTATATGCGCGAAACTTATTGCTTGCACGCAAGCAGCCAACAACAACACTAAACAACACAAAAATGAAAGCTCTTACTATCATTCGATGCGTTTGAATCTTATGCATTCAACGCACAAACTTGCACGCACTGAATCGCTCTTTGTGTGACGCAACTCGCGCTCTCGTGGAGCCACTCGTTTGATTAATTTTTTTGTAAAAAGCCTGACTGAGCGAGAACAGTATAACACCATTAAAATGCGTGCCTAAACCCTAACGCGTAAAAACGTCCCGAAAACTATTCAAGAATAGACACCGAACCAAAAACAAACAGCAAAATTGATCGAGCGCAATAATAGCGTGACATTATTTATCAAAAGAGAGCAAATTTCGGGCCATCACCGCACGCTTGCACGCACACAAGCCTTATGAGAGTACGTATATAGAAGAGAGACGAGGTAGTGAGCTGGGCGCAGGCGCCGCAGGCAGAGCTTGGCGCAATGCGCTTGGCACCGCTTGGTGAGAAGCAGATACCCGTGACCCGCGCTCGCTGTAAATTTTAACACAAACCATGTATCGCGGAAGGATCACACCTTCGAGGAAAAGGATGACATGAGAGTGACCTAAGTCTAGGACATAAATTATTTTATCACATATTGTTTGTAATACTTAAATATAAAATACATATAAACGCATCAATTTTTGTTATAGAATACATTTACACGATGCAGTATGAATTTTCAGAGGTCCAACTTACTAGAGATCTACCTTTAACTTTATCTATCATCCCATATAGCAGCTACGACACGGTTTGTGGTTTTTAGTACAATTTATTCGCTTGGAGTCTCCAAATGCTTCTCCAACCAAGGGCCAAACGACAACGAACAAAAATTCCAATATCACCGCGTTGCCATCACCTACTTTAACATTTGCGACTAACGAAATATGTGTCGCAGCTATTCATTCTATAGACCATTTATTGTACAGCTGCAGCACAACCAGGGCTTTAATTTAACATGAAGCGTCCAGTCTACGCGCCTCATATAGAAAACACATGTCGGCTCACAGAACAGTGCCATCGTCTCGGGTCAAAATAAATCATGATCAACAAACAAGTTTGTTTGGAGCAATCACAGTAGACCTCACACAGTGTCGACAATAATCGAGAGCTAGACAACAGGCGGTGTAGTTGGTATCGCCGATAGAACGTATCAGCTTCACTTTGGTAAAAGCCGCTGTACATCTGTTATGATGTACATGCCGTGTTCGCTTATAACTTTAGATGGACGTTAGTCTGCTACTACAACGACTTACTACAGAAGGTGGTTGGAAGTTGGTCTGATTCGGAAATTCAACCACTGGCGAAACGAAGATGTCGTATTCGAAGACGTTCGTGATGTTGGTGTACACGTTCGCTCGTTCTGGGAACACATATGATTTTAAAGCGACGCGCTATTATGATAGCAATATCTTCGATGTCGATCGCGACACAAATTCGGAAGATTCGACCGTGTTGCCTCCATCGCATTGACATTCAATACGCTCGGCTAGTATGCTGGTTCATTACGTGGTAACCACGCGTAATTAGCATTTGCCAAGAGCTACAATCCAACTCTACAGTGTACGACACCGATATCAAATCAACCTTAACCAGCTATATATGGCGAGATGGAAGGCGCTGCTCAAAGCTCTCGTCCATATATGGTGCTCCTATAGGAGGAGTTAAGTTTGCGCACTGGTTCGACAACAAACACACAGGGGATGTGTGTAGCTCGCCGTTCTGTACTGCCTGCTGCGGCCCCAGGCATCTTTACCAATACTTTATCGGTACTTATCATCGTTTGGTAAAAACCAATGGTCAAAATTCGCTGACGGCGTCAACGGCATTCGTTATCAGCTGGATGTTTCCTGCAGTACTCTATTATCGAAGCGAACAAGCGCTTCAACCGAAATTACATCACTTATGTTCTCGTAAGACTTGGTTAAATATAGCGACCTCGTTAAGCGTTGGTGGCTCGAAGCGTACGCATTTGTACCCTTGAGCGTGTCATACAAGTCCCAAAATATCCATGACGACGCCTTCTCCAACGCATCGCTTACACCAATCACAGGTTGCGACCAGCTTCGAATCGATGAGTGGCCACTTGCTGATGCATCTAGTCAAGCACTATTAACTACCAACTACGTTATAAATTATAAGTATCTTGCTGAATAAAGGTGTTTGAGCTTTATAATCAGCAGGACAGCTAAACGTGACAACGTTACATGCTAAATGTGTGGACATGTGCTTGATGCCATGTCGACACTCTGCTAGATCGACCTTGGTCAAGCTGGGGAGTCACTTTCAAACATATTAGTAATCGCTGACTCGATCCGTCACGATAGCTGCAGAAGGATGTGAAAGTGGATGCGTATGTTGGAGCAACCAAATGACACGACCAACACGTGATTGTATATCATTTAGCGTTCACAGCTTACATTCGACAAGGTGTGCGTCGCTGCTCGCAATCGTCTTACTCAAAGATTAATCTTATGATTTCGACGAGATTTCATTCAATGCACGATATTGATATTGCAGCAATGACTGCAGCTGCTAAAATGATAGCTGCAATGAAGGAAAACAAATATTAGCTCGATGTGTCCTGATCTGGACAACGCGAGTGATGGTCATAGTAGCAGCGCTGCCGCATCGAAAGTGATATCACCAGTTCATAGAAGCAAAGCTGCCGAAATCGATTTAAATACAAATAATCGTTTGACTCACACTGATGGTCCGCCTCGCCTCGCAATGTCATTCGTTTCTTTCGACGATGCCACGCCTCCGGATCGACAAACCACACGAACAGGAGCTATCATACCTCACACAAATTTCGTCAATTAACTTGCTGGAAAAATCGTACAACGAATTTAATAAGTATATTTAGTAATATAGTATTAAAATGGTAAGTTCGCAATTGGTTGAGTCTGTTTACGACATTTAGAATAAAAATTCGTTGTCATAAATGACGTTTTCAATTTAGTACATGTTTTTTCGTATCGGTGAGTGAAATGGAGATTCACAATTTGGAGGCGTCAGCTTACGCACGACAACAACAACTTCAATATTCATCCAATACACCAAATTTGCCACACATTCGATCATCAACATAAACCGTAAACATGGTAACTGATCACATAATGCCACAAAAAAGAATTGAGTCGATTGAAAAAGCATAGCAACATCATTCATTGAGGCGTCTGAATGTGAGCAAGAAACTCAGTCTGATGAAAAAATAGCGGCTTCTCAGTTGGTGTGAACAAAATGAAAGCATGGATGGAGAACTCAACAACGCCAGACAATTTGTGCATTGTCAATTCACATTGATGGGCATATTCACCGCAAGCGTGTATGTTCTGTCATGCATCGCATGAAATTGTTTGTAGTGAATTGTGCAACAACTCGCCAGCGATCAGTCTCTCGGTCAGTTTCAATTGATGTACGTCTTTCTTTTGCTGCACCATATCCTGCTCATTGTTTACCAGGTATATCAACACAGACATATATATGTACATACATACTTAAATATGTGTTTTATAGTTTCTATAAGATAATCAACATAGACATACTCAAACATCTGTTTGCACAATTTAAGTGCACGAACCGACACAGCAACAGCGCAAGTGT
>JAADWX010000888.1:0-12981 GCA_023336405.1 Globisporangium echinulatum | reverse complement strand
TAGTGCTGGCACTGCCAGCCGCTGCTGTCGTTGCGCGTGCAGCAAAGAGCGTGAGCCCACTCGCTGGAAACGTGTACTGCTGCTCGCGACAGAGCAGCTTCTTGAGTTCACCGACGCTCTCGTCGGCGTCGAGCACGAGCGCAATAAGCATGAGCCGTGTCATCGTCATAGCCATTCTTTTCGCGCTTCACAGTAATACATGGAGCACAGAGCTCTTGTTGCTGTGGTCGTCAAGATGTGATCGCGCACGCAGCAAGTGTACGATTCTATACATTCTATATACGCAACAATGCTGTGTAAGCTCGACAACACAGATGCGATGCATCACGCAACAGTGCCGCGAATGCTCGACTACAACTGCAAAACACGAGTGCAAAGTGTGCTTTTCACACCATCAGTCTATATTGTCGACTGCCTACTGAGGTGCCATTGACCACCACACAGCGCGCAGCTGTCTAACAGACCTGGCTACTTGCTTTTGAATATCGACGCTGCCAGACTACGCCGCAACCGAGAGGACGCTCCGCCAGAGCTCGGCCGTTCATTAGTGTCCGTTGCTCTCGATAATACCGAGTGGGACCTGTCGACTTTTGTGGTATGTGAGGTAGCGGCGTCTGCAGCTGCTGCTGCTGCAGGCACTGGCACTCCAATTGACAGATCGATGTTCTGTTGGATCTTGCGCAGCTCGGCATCGAGCGCCAGCTGCGTCACGACGTTTGACTGGTGCTGCGCTTCCACTTCGTGCGCAAACAGCGCAAGGCTACGCTCCTGCATCGAACCATCACCACCACGACGTCAGTCATTTCTACCAGTTTTGCTTCCTGTAACGACGATCGCAGCACATTGCACGTCCAACGTACTCGTTGGGCCAGTTCGCCTCTCATCTGGTCGAGCGCTCGTTGGGAGTCGTCGAGCTGCGTCTGCTGTGCTCGCATCGCTGCGTCAGCGGCGCTCATTGCAGCCATTCGAGACGCATAGTCCTCTTGCACCATTGAACCGCACTCCCAGCTCTGTGTTGCTTGAGCTGCTAGCTGGTCCAGCAATTGCGAGCGTGCTACTGCTGCTTGCTCTCGCTGCGCCAAGTCATTGCTCGTTCGTTGCGCCGCTTCACGTTGCGCTATGATCTGGATGCCGTAGCGAGTGATGCAGTCAGAGCACTCACTCCACCTCACAGTCCACCATGTGCCAGCAGTCGATCAAGCGACTGTACAAACGGACCTGCTGAGCCTCAGCAGCGACGTGACTAGTCTTGCGCTCGAACTGTCTGCGAAGCTCGCGCTCGAGCTCGTCGTAGTGCTGTCACAGCCAAACAGCACGAGCACTCATGTAAGGCAACAACAACCCGTTTCACGCACGTACACGCAGTAGCAGCAGCAGTCACAGCCAATTCCGTACGCGCGCTCGCTCGAACTCCCACTTGGCTTGTTGCGCTGCAGCTTCGCGCTCGCGCAACGTCTCTCGTTGCTCGAGTTCGCGTGCGAGACTATCGAGCTCGATGCCCTTCTCGCGCAGCACGCGCTCTGTCAGCACGAGCTGCGTGATCGCATCATATGCACACACGCCAGCAAAGACCATGCGTGAGACTGTGACAGTTTGTCTGACACATCGCATCCTGCTTGGTAGCAGCAGTATCGTGTCAACGGAGCACGAACATGCTTCTCGCGTTCAGCTACGCGGTCACGCGCGAGCTTCAGCTCCTGATGACCGAGCCGCCCATACACAAAGGTGAGTATTGCGAGACATACGCGGACACTCACACCGCGCGTATGACAAAGAAGACGAAGAGGCTCAAAGGGATAGCGCGGATCGCACCTGCTCGTGCACAGCGAGGGCCGCCTCGCGCTCCGCGACGTCGCTGTTGTTATCATCGCAAATGGCCTCTTCTGGTGCCTTGTGCTGTTCACGCTCTGCCAGTGCTTCGTGCAAACGCGCTTCGAGTCGCATGATCTCATGGATGCGTGTGTCGAGACTCGCTTCCTTCTGCGTGACGCGGTCGGTTGCGTCCTGCAGTGACGACTCCATCAAGCGCACACTGCGCTCGCGCTCCTATGGTATACGTGCGGATGCATGAGTAGGTGATCATCGGGTGCGCGCAGTGCGAGTGCAGTGCAGTGTGTGCAGGATCTATACCTCACCTTGAGCTCTCGCTGCTCCTTCAGGAATGTTGTCTGAGCGCCAAGCACCAGCACAGCGTCACTTCAGCATGTCAATGTCTCGATCTCACAACGCAACTCGGTTGACTTGCCACAACGTACTCGCAACGCGCTCAAATGGCGCTCGTCGTCCCGCAGTCGCTCTTGGTTGACTTGGATCTCTACGCCAGCAAAGTATACATGCACCAAGCAGTTAGCTGAGTACTACGCGACTGCGCTTCAGAATACGAGTCGAGCTGTCATCACACCTGTCGCCACTGCATCGCTCCTTGCGTCGTTCTGCCGCTCTGTCTGTGCGCATCGCAAGCACACATCGAGCAGTTAGCCTGAGTGGCAATGTTTGCCCACTGTTTAGTCGGGACTACTACGGCATGTACCTCGACATCGTCATTGCTGCTGTTGCCCCTAGCTTGTTGGCTGCGCTGGTACTTGGCGCCACTGCGAGGTCTCAATCCGCTATCCTTCGTAGCGCGCACGTGCTTGCGCAGCGCTCGAAAGCCGCCTGTGCAGTCCATTGCCGCCATGATGAATCCTTGCTTCGTTTAGTACTTGCAATGCCAAATGTGGTCGGAGGTGGTTGCTTGTCCTAAATTCGGCTCTGTTGCTTACCAGTCGTGATAACCGAGTTGCAGGTATGAGGACGCAGTAATACCGCAACTCGGTCATTCAGTGCCGATCTCATTCGTCACAGATGCTCATACCCATTAGCGTGTTGGTGGTAGTGGTGAGAGAATCGAGAGCATCAAGAACATCGATCTGCGGTGATAAAGGGAGCAAGCTGGACCTACTTGTCTTGCAATCTGAAGATTCAAGTCCTGCTGTGACAGCATCTTTGTGATAGTTTCAGTAACTACAGTTGTAGTCGCAATGTATTGCAATATGATATCATTTGTTGTTTTGCTCATCAAAACAATCGAGCAGCGTCGCGTCAGCAGAGTATTCGCGAACCGCTCGACCTCGACGACAACAACGACCGACACGCAAAGCAAGCGAGCGATGGCGACCGACGCCACGGAGACGAAGAAGACACCGAGTAGCGACGCTGCAGAGCCCACGCCGACAGCCAAGTCGCGTCCACGTATCTCGCCATGGAAAGCCGGTGCAGTGGCGCTCGTGCTCGTCGCGCTCACGCCGCTCTGGATCGCGTTCGGTGTGCTCGGCAAGCTGCTCACTGCGCCAGCGACTGCGCTCTCGCGCGCAGGACTTGCCGTGCTTGCGCTGCTCGCTGGAAGCGTACTCATTGAGGTCTACCTCGCCGAGATGCACCACAGCGACAAGTTTGTCGTCGAGTTTGCGAGCGCCGACGACACGGACCGCATGCTGCACGAGCTCGAGAGCGAACGCAACTTTCTCCAGATGCTCGTGCTCCTCGGCTTTGTGCTCGCTGCATTGCTCGTCGGTCAGTGGCGCTTCCACGCACTCGTGATTGCGTGTCTCGACGCGCCACTGACGCTTGAGACCGGTGCGCGGCTACTCATTGACACGGTTGCGCCGCTCTTCTTTGTCGCGCTGCTCTGGGACTCGGTCTACGCGCTGCAGCACTGGAAGTTTGTCACCGGCCTCACCCTTGGTGCGTTTGTATGAGCGTATGTATGAAGTGTCGTGTCTTGTATGAGAGCGCTCAGGCACTCACTGACTCGGTTGGCGCGATGACGTTCGCAGTGACGTTCGCGCTCGTGTTCGTGCTCACGCCGGCCGTCGTCGCGATCTCGCACGCCAAGTTCTGGATCCCGGCGCGCTACAGCGAGCTCGAGCGCATCGAGCGCCGCATCTTGCGTGCAAACGTCTCGGTGCCGTTCACGATGTCGAAAGTCGCAGGCCTCGGCACAGTGCACGTGCCGTGCACGTCGGACGCGTTGTCGCCGAAGACGCTCGTGCTCGTGCACGGCTTTGCAGCAGGCAATGGGCTCTGGGCTTGTGTGCGTTCTCTTTGTCGCTGAATAGACTCTTGTTGTGGCGTGTGGAATAGTGATGCGTATGGTGACTGACGAGCAGTCGCGCTGTGTATGTGCACGGAACAGAACCTCGAGCACCTCGCCAAGACGTTTGACGTGGTGCGTGCTATGTGTGTGTTGATGCTGCTATGTATGGGTTCGTGCGGTGGTGTTGCTGACGACGACTTGGACGTCGTGTGGTGCGACAGTATGCAGTCGAGTGGATCGGCACTGGCCGCTCGGATCGTCCAGACTTTGCATCGTATGAGGTGCGTTGATCTCTGCGCGTTGCTGTCGTCGGTGTTGGCGCTGCAGTCGCTGCGTTGCTGTGGCTGGCTTGGTCTGACCGTTTGATGGTTGCGTGCGTGTGCTTACACGCTCGACAGCACGAGACAGCAGACGCGATCTTTGTCGATGCGATCGAGGAGTGGCGCAAAGAGATCGGAGTGCGTGCTGCGAGTCGAGACGATCGAGGCGGCACTCACTGGGCGAGCAATCGTGTGCTGACGACAGTCGTGCTATCACTCGGTTGTGTGTATGTGTATGTGTCTGTCGTCGTTGGATGCGCAGCTCGAGTCGTTCTACCTCTGTGGCCACTCGATGGGGGTACGTTCGACCAGTATCGCCAGCTCTGCGACGCACGCGAATGGGACTGACTCACTCGTCGTCCCTTGTGCCATGCTGACCGCTTGCTAATGACTGACTGGCGTACTGGTGCCTGCAGGCGATGTTCGCAAGCTCGTACGCTGTGCGCTTTGCCAATCACGTCGAGCACCTCGTGCTCGTGTCGCCTGCTGGCGTCGGTAAACTGCCACCGCCACTGCCGCAGTCGCTCGGCATTCGGTTCTTCCGCTTCCTGTGGAGTCTCCGTCTTACGCCGATGGTGCGTACATGAGTGTGCGCAACGAAGTCGCTCACTGTCGCCATGACAACTGACGAGCGACAAACACTGTTGTGTGTGTGAGCGTCCAGAGTGTCGTCCGATACGCTGGTCCGTTTGGTCCAGCGCTGCTGCGCGTCCTCGTGTCTGCGCGCGTGAGTATGATGCCCGAGTCGAGCGTGATCAAGCGCGGGCTCATCCCGTTCGAGTCGGCCGCGATGTACTGGTACCACAACTGGGCACTCAAGGGCTCGGGCGAGATCGCGATGCACACGCACCTGCACCCGGTACGTCTTTCTGATCGATGGACGGTAGTAGTACATGCAAGCGCACTGGACGACCTCGGTAGTTCTGTCGTGTTCGTCCATGTTGGCACTGCGGCTACTGACGGATCGATCACGTGTGCATGGACTGCAGGGCGTCTTTGCGCGCAAGCCGCTGTGCGAGATGCTCACGCCCGCGACGATCAAGATCCCGATCACGTTCATGTGCGTGTCGGAGCAGCGATCGACTGCATTCGCACAAGCGTTTGCTTCGCTGCAGTCGATTGTGAACACTCTGAACGAACGACGCTGGTCTCTCCTTGTGATGTCACTCTTGCTGCATTGTCAGGTACGGTGGTGGCCCAGACTGGATGGACTCGACGCACGGCGAACAGGTGCGTGTGTGGATGTTTCCGGCTGTAACTGTGTGCTGGCGTGGCATGGTCGACTGACACGTACATGTGATGTCGACATGTTGTGTGTGCATGTACAGCTTGCTGCGAACTTCGACGGCCATCAGCGCGTGCAGGTTCTCAAGGTGCCGCTCGCCGGTCACCAAGTGTTCATGGACAACGTCGAAGCGTTCAACGAGATGCTCACGACGGTGCTCACGAATTAGTGCGCTCGCGCAGACGACTTTTGATGAAGTCGACCGACAGAGGTGATGCATTTGGAGATGTAGCTACTGCATATACAGAGAGGCTATAGTGTGGATGCACGCATGCATATACTGTTGTCGAACGAATCTCATACGCCCTTCATCTTCCATATGGTGCCAGTGTGAGTCAGAGAGCATTCAGCATTACTGCATGTGAGCAGCATTGATCAGTGATCTCGATTTAACAGCTCGGAAAATAGGGTACCTGACGAAATGTACTGCGTATTTGACCATTCGTTGCTACAGATCGAATGTCGGATTTGTCATAATTGCAGGATTAGTAAATTGCGGAATATACTGAGTATATATTCAGTGGCGTAATGTATTCAGAGTTTGCCAAAATCAGTCAACAACAATATGGACAAATATAATTGAATGGTATATTTATTGTGCGAGCATTATAAATTGACTACAAAATTCTGTTTATACAGTGTCACACAGTTAACGTCGTGAAAAAACTCATAGTGTCATGTAAGTTGTTGTTGCGTTAATATTGACATATATAATTGCATGTTCTGGTGTGCTGTGATTAGCGTTGTTGCGCTTCATCCTTCAGTAGCCGTGTCCGATACTATCGAATCCAACAGCAGCACATTGATAACTCGAAGTTTTTGACGAACACAAACGATTTTAGTTGAGTGTAAAATCTGGTTCGTTATAAATGCTGAGCAAGTTTCTTAAGTGCAGTTTTATGGATCATGTTTGTTAAATGTCAGCTCAATATATATTTGTTAAAAGCGATATATAGTTATTGTTGTGCTTTGTACTTCATGATCGCAGCTCATACAATTGCCACACGATCAAGACATACAAAAGTCTTTTGTGAAAGTGCATTTGTTTGCTAGTACTTAGTAATGAAATCGAAACAAATCAAGTGTGTTTAACGAAACCTGTACTGAACTATACGAGCCGATATCAACAAAATCAAAATGCCAGGGAACATTGTAATACTGTTTATTTGTTCGGATATACAACTCTGTCCCATGAATCGATGTCAGTTTGGGCGGTCGAACCTCGAATTAGCATTTTTCTCTCGATTTTAATGCAGTCTTATACACTCTGATACAGTGTTTGAACGATATATACATGTAAGCATCTCCACGCTTTCAACTCTCCACAGACATCGAGAGTATCATTTCGACACGAATGCCCTTTTTGATTTGGGCGTATATTAACATCACGTGCAGCGAGTAGTTGATCATCAACAACGGCACTACGCAAAACATCCAAAGGATCCATACTAACATTCGGATGTCTAAAATCTCGCCAAAAGTGCCGCGGCATCTTCAGTAAACTACCGACCGAGAACTTCAACCATTTCAAGCTTCAAGATATAGCTATCCACACACGCAACAGCGGACAGCAGCGTCTTCTTCGTCGACTAAATCGCCGGGTATGCATGACATGGAGCTCGAAAAGATGTCAAGTTTGGTTCGATTTTCAATGAACCAATGGACATTTGCAGATGCGATCGCATATTTAGGATTGATTTAATAGTGGTGTTAACGAAACAAATCAGAACATTGATAAATATAGGTCAACTATACTTTGTGTGCAACTATATTAATTATCAAACGGTATTGTTGTTCAGTGCCTGCGTTCGCATCCTTTTTTTAGAGTAATATATTGGGACATAATACTTGTGTCGTGCATTTTATGCATCGACGATGTGACTGTATTGAATGCTAATGTAAGACACATACCCACTTAAGCTTGTTCATTGTACGACAAAGCTACAGACACAATACTTAATGTGTCTACACCATGCACAATTATAACCAGTCAATATGGATTTACGACAAAAACAAGGGAGTATATTTTGTGTATAGGTGATTGCGATGTACAGCGGTCAATCAAAGTCGTTTCCTCCTCAATCGATACTGGATCTACGTCAATACCATGCAAAAAAGCGTTGCTGCGACAAGCACCCCAAAATACTGAAAACACGCGCACTGCAAAAGCAGTGGCAATGGCGTGTGTGGCGACGAGAATGATAAAAGAGATGTCAACTGCTCGGGATATAAACGATGATATGTCCTCTTGGTACAGATTCGAGTGCGATGTTTTGTACACAATACCCCAATGCAGTTTTGCGCACACGACAACGATGCGAGCTGTTGCGACGGAAACGAGGGAAAACGAATTTAAATGTGGCTTGTACCGTTTCGATTAAGGCGAACAACGCTGTGGCGGCGCGAATATGGGCAGTGTTGCTGCTGTAACTTTCGTCATTGCATGCCAAATATGTTTTCTTGCTGCATTACCAGATCACATTATCGTAGTTTGTGCAATGGTGCTGTACACGTCTGTACTAATACTACCTCTGTAACAGACAATTTGTCAGGTACTAAGTTGCCACGGTTTTTTAAGACAAAAAACTTGCAAACATGCCTGTACGACACAGATCCTCATCAGAAAGACCCAACCATCAGCAAGTTCTTTTATTAGCTACACATAAAATGATAGTTTGGCCAGGGATGTGATTACTATTGTCTACATAATGCACACGCCAACGATGTCAGCTGTTGCTAGGGATACAAGGAAAAACAAATTTGATTTTGGCTTGTACCGTTTCGAGTAAGGTGAACTACACTGTGGCAGTGCAAAAATAGTCGTATGATTATTGGGTTGTTTAACTGCTGTTTGTTTACAATAGTTAAAATCGTTCCTGATAGCAGTGTTGCTATTGTAACTATTGTCACTTGCATGCCAAATATATTTCCTGCTGCTTTAAAATGATCACATTATCGCCGTTTTTATATTTTTTGTTTGATGCGTCCCTGTGATTGTGCTAGATCTGTTACCGAATAAGCTAGCAAATACTGCTATATGTCTGCACTAGTTAAAATTATTTGCTGTCTGTCTACATTAGTTAGAATAGTATCAGTGTATCGGTGTTGCTGGAATAACTTTCGTCATTGAATACCAAATCTATTTTTCTTGCCGCATTAACAGGTCACATAATCGTTCCTTGTACATTGGTGTTCGTCTGTAACAGAAATATTGGCAGGTACCACTTGATTCGATGGAACAAAACAGTTGTCATGGTATTTTAATACAAACCAGTATATATGCCTGAATTTTGCCTGTTCTTCAACAGCAACAGCAAAATAGTGAAACTTGACATGCGCGAATTGCTATATTATATGTCCCAAAACGAAGTCAATACTGTGTCAATTGTGGTTTTCGCTCATATAATGATTATTCATTCAGTATACGAATTTTCTGATGTCGGTGAGTAAGTCAGAAGCTATTAGTACATTTCGAGCAATATTGATATTTTTTCACAAATGTGTGCAAACATGACAAATGTTTTGTTGCAGAGGTAGTATATGTTTTGAATGGTATTACAATGGATATGTTAAGTAAAAAGGGCGGCTAAATACGTGTATGAGCTTAACAACTACCAATATTGATTGCGTCACTTTCTGTGTATCGCATCTGATTGCTCGCAAGAGTGATGTTGACTTACATGCATTCTACTCATCGTGCTGTTTTGTCCGGATAGAAACGTTTCTATTTTAGGATCGAACTGACCATTGTCTCACTGCCGAAAAGCTGTGCTGATCTTGAGAGCTCACTTGAAAAGCATCGATGGCGTTCGCAAAGCTGTTCCGGCCGATCGCCGCCACTGCAGGTAGTGTGACGCGTCGTATTGCTTCCTTCCGCTGTGAGACTGCCACTGAATGCACGTACAGCAACAGCAGCAGTCGATTTGATTGACTCATCGTCGATAGGCGTGCTGCTTGTGGCAGGCTACACGACCAAGGGACGATGGTGGGAGTGGGTCCCTGCGAGCTACGAGCGCCTCGAACAGGTCGAGCGCAAGATCCTTGAGCGCAACATCGCGACGCCGTTCGAGATGACCAAGGTCGCGCGGCTCGGTACAGTTATTGTGCCGTGTACGGACGAGGACAAAGTGCGCAGCGGCCGCGTGCAGAACCTCGTGATGGTCCACGGCTTTGCAGGCGGCAACGCGGTCTGGGCAACGGTGCGTGCGTGCGTGTGTACGATTGCACGAGATGCTTGGTGTCGTTTGGAGGGTGCGTAGTCGGACTCACATGCCTCGTGTATGACGCAATGGTTGCGGCATCGTACAGAACTTTGCGGAGCTCGCCAAGCACTTCAATGTCGTACGTCCACTCGTCGCTTGCGTCTGCTCTACCTTCTACATCATGGCGTCGCACTTGCTCTGCGCTGCTGACTGACGTTGTATCTGCGCTGCGTGTATCTGCAGTACGCGGTCGAGTGGATCGGCGTCGGGCGCTCCGACCGCCCCGACTTCCCGTACAAGGACGTGCGTGACTGATGCGCCGAACACTCCCACTGACACTGCTTCTCTATCCATCCATGCGGTGACTCGCGACTGACCCATGCTGATGTACCTACCTCGTGTCGCTATGTGCACGCAGTTCGATAGCGCCAATGACTTTGTACTTGCGTCGTTCGAGGAATGGCGCAAGGAGCTCGCACTCGACGACTTTCACCTCTGCGCGCACTCGATGGGGGTGCGTCGTCGTACTTTCAATGCGCCTGTGATGCACTCTACTGGCGACTACTGGCTGCTACGTACTGACTTGTCTGTTTCTACTACGGCTACTAGGCGATCTTTGCGTCGTCGTACGCGATTCGGCATCCCGACGTCGTGCGCGTACGTCCATCGTCTTGCGTCTTCAGTTCGCCTTGTGTGTTCTGTCTGTCGTTGTGCGTCTTTGTATGTGACTAACATTGACGCCTATACAGCACCTGATGCTCGTGTCGCCTGCTGGCGTCAGTCGTCCACCAGTCCCGGACCCGACGTCGGCGCTCGAGCAAGCGCGGAGCCGGTCGTGGGTCCGTCGCATGGCGTTCAGTGCGTGGGCCAACGGCGTGACGCCCATGTCGCTCGCGCGCGTTGCTGGGCCGTACGGTCCGCAGCTCGTCGCAAACGTGCTCGCGCGGCGCATCTCGTTCATGCCGCCGACGAGCGCGCTCCGTAGTGGCGTGATCGACCTCGACGACCTTGGCGAGTACATCTACCACAACTGGGCGCTCAAAGCGTCCGGCGAGAAAGCGATGACAACGCACCTCGCCCCCGGTGCGCACGCTGTGCGGCCACTCACGGACGTGCTGTTCCCTGAGCGCGTGCCAATGCCACTGACGTTCATCTACGGCGGCGAGTCGGACTGGATGGACTTTCGCCATGGCCAGCGCGTTGTCGAGCGGTTTGAGGTCGCAGGTCGCGCTGCTGCGCTCCACCTCGTGCCGTTCTCAGGCCATCAGGTCTTCCTCGACAACCCGCATGACTTTAACCGCATCGTCATCGAGTGCCTCGACGACAAGTGAACGCAGCGAGTCGAGCGGTCGGATCGACGCTCTTGGACAGCGACGGCGACGATACATACACATACATAGAGTAGACAATAGTAGGAGTCACGACGATAATCAATAGAGAATCATGACACAATTACGACATGTGCCTTTTGCTTATATCTGTGACTGTTGCTGCGACTACTGGATACTATAGCGGCGATGGTGTAGCTGCTGGTCGTTGTCGCCGGGCGCGGAAGAGCGCAATGTCGCCCTGCTGGAAGTCGGCGTGGAGCTCGCTGACCGACACTTGCGCGACGTCAAACTCGGTCTCGAACTGCGCAAAGAACGCGCGTTCGGTGCCGTGACGGCGCTTGTACGCGAGCAACAGCAGCGTGTTGGCGCCTGCCAGCGCGCGAAACGATGCGAGCAGTGCGTCAAATGCACCAGCGTACGGACACGCGACGATGTCGGCGCCGATGATGACGTCAAAGCCATCGCTACTGCTGTGCAGTGCGTTGCTAGCGTCGCCCCAGAGGTACTCGTGTGCCTGCACGTCACAGTTTGCAAGTGCGTTGTTGAGCTCGATGTTGTGCTGCGTAAGTGCGACAGACGCTGGGTCACCGTCAGTGAGCACGACGCTTTGCGCTCCGCAATGCGCTGCTGCGATGCCAACGAGTCCAGGACCGCAGCCGAGCTCGAGCACGCGCTTGCCGATGACAACGTCTTTGTGGCTCTCGAGATAAAGCGAGAGCAGCACGGCGGCATCGTACACCGACGCGCCAAAGCCAATGCGCGTACCGCCGCGGCCATCGGGCTTCCAGCCCTGATCGATGCGGATGCGCGTGTCAGCGATCGGGAACCACCGCGTGGCGTCACGCAGCGCGTCGTGGAACGGATTACGGAACGAGAACGCGACGATCGCGTGCGAGGTGGCCAATGTGTCGACACGTGCTGCACCGCGTGTCGTGCTGCCCTCCATCGCTTCTGTTTCTGCGTCGCGCACTGCCGCTGCATTGACCGCGCTACCATTTTCGGTGCTCGCCATGCTTTTCAGCGTTTTTCCGAGTCACTTTTTCCCAATCAAATCGATTGTCACTCCGACCAAAAGTGATTTGCAAAATATTTGCAGCAACTGAAACGCGGTTGCATTTATTTGCAACATTGTATATATAAAGGATGAATAACATCAAATTTGGCAGCAAAACAGTACAAATATAGATATCTTCTATTTCGATATCCGTTTCATTTTTTGCGAATCCAAACACGAATGCAACATGTTTGCAGCACTCCAACTCGGTACATCATCTTGAAGATCGCTCAATAGCAGTTCGTGCTGGCTATCGAACGAGTACTGGGTGCAGCTGACGTCAATGCTCGAGACCTCGCACGACACGCTGCATGCCTTTGTTGTTTCGTGCACAGGCAACCCACCGATGTCGCTGGCTGTAGCTCTTGTCGCTCGACGTGTTCGAGCCCGCACGCTTGCGTACCGGACGACGATGGCCCAAGACCCACAAGTTGCAAATCTCCGCATCGGTGGAATCGATGTACCATGGTGCGAAATCGGAAATTATTCCTACAAAGGTGAGCTGTATTTTTACTCAATTAGTTTTTATTCAGACTGTAATATTATTAACCAACATGGTCGCACATCGACTTAGAAGGTCACCATCATCATGTGTGTGATGCATCGACTCGACATACTGACAACTGGTTGCAGTGCGCGACGACCCACTTGTCCACGACCTGATGCATCCGCATATACCACGTACAGTCCTAACGCGTTGTCGAGTGAGCGAGC
>JAADWX010000887.1:0-12982 GCA_023336405.1 Globisporangium echinulatum | reverse complement strand
CTTGGCTCGGCTGCTCCGTGGGGTCTTGATCGCCGCCGAGTCATTCGTCGTCGTCGTCTTCTTCTTCACGCCGCTACTCCCACTGCCACCGCGCTTTGTCTTTGTCTTCTTCTTCTTCTTCTTTGCCTTCATCATGCGCTTAATGAACTACCCGGACCATCTACAGTCGCTGTTTCCCGATTCTCAAATAACCCGGCTTCGGTCACGTTGACCGAAGCATGTATGACAAGAGAACCATCGACGATGGTGATCTGCAATCGCAGTGATAGTGAGTAATACTGAGTGACAGACTTGCCTTCGAACCTCGACTGCGGGTCCGAGCTCAAGCAGCTTGACAATGACGCACCACTTGCTCAGTATCTCCTGCACACACAGCCTTAGTACTATTATCAATCAATTTCAATATAGACAGGAAATCGTTGCAGCAGTACGTACACTAATAACAGTCAGCATGTATACAAACATGCAGAGTGAATGTCGAGCATTATTGGCAGGTTGTATTTGCTATTTGATCGAGCGCCTCGAAAACTTCAGCAAATTGCGAACGACGCACAACGAGACCAAGAAGCATGGACGCACCGATCGACGACGCCACGAAGCGCACGGTGCAGAAGATCCCGCTGCTCGCGACGCGCGCCGGACCGCGTGATGGCGAGGAATGGACGAAGCGCCTGAAGGAGGAGTACCTTGCGCTCATCCAGGTGCGTCTGTGTGTGCGTGTAGGAACGAATGACCGAGCGAGAAGAGTGGCGGCGCCGAACAGCTTGAGCTCATGCACACTCGCTGGATGCACGCCACGGTGTGCTCTGTGTGATTGCATGTATGTTTGTACATGTTCAGTACGTCAAGATGAACAAAGAGGCGGACAACGACTGGTTCACGATCGAGTCCAACAAGACGGGCACGAGGTACGTACTGCCCACGCATTATCTGAATGGGTTGACGTGCCCGCAGTGCGTGTCCGCGCGAGCACTCACGCACGCGCATATGGCATGGCTGCACACGCGTCAATCAGATGGACAGGCAAGTGCTGGTCGTTCCACAACGGCCTTCGCTACGAGTTCGACCTGGAGTTTGAGGTGCGTCGCAATTGACTGGCTGGCTCGTTGCGCTGCTGTTGCTTCACTGCTAGTGGCGTACATGCGTATAGACTGACGCACTGGATGACGTTGCACTCACTCGCGTCATGTCGATGGCAACGCAGATCCCTGCGACGTACCCCGTGTCGAACCCCGAGCTGTGCATTCCAGAGCTCGAGGGCAAAACGTCCAAGATGTACCGGTGCGTCTGCGTGTGTGTGATTAGCGTAGGCGACGCCAAGTAGTCGCTGAGAGACAGTATGTCTGTCTGTAGCTGCTCACACGTTGCTGTCGTGCGCTACACAGAGGCGGGAAGATCTGCTTGACGATCCACTTTGCGCCGCTCTGGCAGAAGAACGTCCCGCGCTTTGGCATTGCGCACGCGCTCGCGCTCGGGGTGCGTGTGTATGCGTGTGTTTGCACGGCCTGCTGCATTGCATCTCTCTTTATATGGACGCATGTATGGTTGGCTGTAGCACAGACGCTCACTGTTGCTCGTGCAACCTGTGTCGTGAACAGCTCGCGCCGTGGCTCGCAGCCGAAGTGCCGGACCTCGTCGAGCGCGGCGTGCTCACTCCAGTCTGAGTGTAGCAGATCTGCCACTACCGTTCGATCTGCCTGCCAGTCAAATGCATGCAAGTGTGTCGATGTGTGAAGACGATGGTGATCGCACACATGCAGACTTTGCTAGTTGATCTATTGATACTCATACTGGTACTTAAGGGGTGGAGCTGAGCTAAGTTGAGCTGAGTTGAGAGTGCAGAACGCCGCTTCCAACGACGACAGTGGCAGCAGCGACACTCACGGCAGCATTGACAAGAGGTGGTGCGGTGACATGATTGTCGGCGACGGCATCGGCAGCGCTGCTGCGAGCGGACTCGAGTCGGCCGATGTGCAGTCCATGTGCGCGTGTTGCGACTGCGACATCTGCAGCGGCGAGAGTTCGTCGCGTGGGCCCGATTTGGTGTGCGCGCAGCAGTAGCCCGAGCGCTGCGCCCACTTGGGGCAGCCGACAAAGTCGCAGCGCTTGCCGCCGCCGTGGGACCGGCAGAGCCGATTCTGGTGCGCGTTCTTGGCGCAGCCGCTGACGTTGCACTGCCGGCCGCCGCCGTGCGACTTGCACAGTCCACGCGTCTGCGCAAACTTGCAGCAACCGTCTTTCTTGCAGCGCGAGCCGCCGCCGTGCTCGGGGCACTTGCCGCGGCTCAGCGCTGACTTGTTGCAGTCTGCGACGCTGCAGACCTTGCCGCTGTGGCGGTTGCAGAACCCGGCCGAGCGGCGCAGGTTCGGGCACTCGGGGTACGAGCACCGGAGCTGCTTGCGCTCGAGACTTGCGGTCGCCGCGCTGTCGTGCAAGTCACTGTTACTGCAGTTGCTACTGCTGCTACTGCTGCTGCTGCTACTACTGCTGCTACACCCAATGTCGTTGTTGTTGTTGCTACTCATGTGAGTAGCTGAGAGCGCACTGAGTTTGGCTTTCTTGTTCTTGAGCGGCGGCATCGTGAGCATTGGGAGCGGTGGTGGTGGCAGCAGACACGGTCCCGACATGTAAGCTGTACGGCCCGAGAGTCCGAGCGACGTTGGCGGTTGCTGCTTGACGTCGTGGAGCTCCGACTCGAGCGTCGACTGCACATTGCTGTCGTGGAAGAACGGACGGGGAAAGTGGCCAAAATCCTGGATGAATACACGCGGCGGCGAGATGATCGAGTTGATGATCGACGACGATGGCGGGAATTGGAGCTGCTGCGAGTGCTGCTGCGACAGCGGACTCGGGCTTGGGAACATGCAGAGACCGCGGTTGAGCAGCGACGGCGTGCTGCGCAGTAGCGTGCTGTTGTCAAAGCAGATCTGCGGGATCGAGATTTCGACATGGTGGCGCTTCGAGAGCGAGCCTCCAGGTGTCGATAGTGCCGTAGCCGATGGCTTGGACGGCGTGAGTGCAAAGTGGCGCGGCGACGAGAAGTCGCCGTCGAGCAGCAGCTCGCGCAAGATGTCGTTCTCTTCGTTCGAGCACTGTGTCATGCGACGGTGTTGCTGTTGTTGCTGCTGTTGCTGGGCCGACGACGTGGACGACGACGCTGGCGTCGATGGCATGTCGGCCTCGACGAAGCTGTTGGAAAAGAACATTGGAACGAATGTGCGTAGACTGCGACGTGTTGGTACGCGTGCACAGAATCGGACTTGCGTCGGCCGCTGGGGGTCGAGAGGGTCGAAGAAGGCGCAGCCAGGTACGTGCAGCGCAAGTCGAAGAATGAATGGGACTAGCTGCGCATCGCACACATTACACGACTTGCAAGGTCGAAGGGAAGGAGCGAGAGCGAGCGAGGCACACGAGAACAACGCACGAAGAGCAGGTGCTCGAGAAGCGCGTGATCGAGCTACAGAAAACGATCCAAGCCATCGCGAAACGACCAACTGGTCCTACCATGCAAATGTGCGCTTGGAATACAAAAAATAGATACTACACGTGCATTCGCACCGCGGCTGCTGGTGCGCGCACATTCTCCAGCCGTTGGCTCTCGAAATAGCTCAACTGCTCATGCTCTGCTGCGAGTCGTTATGACTGAGCTGGCTCGGACCTGACTGTCTGTCGTCTACTGGTCAACTTGCCTGCTTACATGGCGTGCGACTGTACGTGTCGTGATGGCGAACATCAACTCAACGCGAGGCGTATCGCAACAGAGGTCATGGATGTCGCAGGTACTAGCTCTGGGACAGCGAGGTCGATTGCGAACACTTGTACCCATATGAGGGTGGACCTTGAAAGGTAGTCGTGGCGGTGGTAATGCCAACAAAGACACTCGCGTTGCATTCGTCTTCCTCTTGCAGTTGCATCTACTAGCATACGACGCACAGCTAACGTCTAGGACGGCGGCGTCAAGTCGGTCACGACTGGCGCCACTAGTGCCGCCTTCTTTTTTGCTGCGCGGATCAAGCTCAGCTGCTCAAACTTGAGTGGCAGCTTGCACAGCGGACAGCTCGTAAAGCCGTCCTTCTCCATCTGGTTAGCACGAAAGCATCGATCGTTCGCGATGCATCGTCACGGCAGTCAGTACCTTTCGTCCTCCAACCACTGGCGCCACACATATCCACATATCCGTCCACACACCTTTTTCCAGCACGGCATGCAGCAAATGTGGCCGCACTGTGCAGCGTACGCTTTGCGCGAGATCTCGTAGCACACGACACATTGCGGGTCCTCGACGACTGCAGCCGTTGGCATCTGCTGCGCGTCCTGCAGCTTGCGCTTGCGCTTTTGCTGGATGCGCTCAAAGAACGTCGCCATGCTCGCATTTCGCGTCGCTGCACTCGTGTCTGCGTTTGCACCATTGCGAGAAGCGCCCGTGTCGTTGTCATTGTCGCCATCGTTGTCATTGTCGCCATCGTTGTCAACACTGAGCGTTACGAGCGCTGGGTCGAGCGGCAGACCGAGTGCGCGTGCCTTGTCGACAAACCGGTTGCTGATCGAGCCTTTCAGGACATTCGGCATGAGGTTCACGAGATCGCGACACACTGGGGCGCGCAGCAGCTCGCACATCGATGCGAGTGCACTGTCGACGTCTGCGCCGCTGTGCAGCTCGCGGATGTTTGAGTACAGTTTCGACACGTCGGCCTCGGACAGCGCACTGCGCGCGATGGCAGGAAACACCGACACAAACACTTCGTCCGTTGACAGTGGCGTCGTCGTCTCGGTCGCGCTCGCTGCAGCGCCAAACTTCTTCTTTGCAGTGCTGCGCGCTGTCGATTGTGTCGTAGTCGACAGCGTCGCAGTTGTACGCGCAGACACCTCGACTGTTGACGCATCGACTGCAGTAGCAGTCGCAACGCTCGCGCGCGCTTTGGGCGGTACGAACGGCCGCGAGATCGACGCAGTAGACTCGACCATTGCTGACTTGGACGTCGAGAAGAGCGCGCCAAGCGTCTGCTTCCTCGATGCGGCTGCAGTCGATCCTATTGCTGCTCCTATTGCAGCTGTTGCTGCTGTTGGCATAGACGCTCGACTCGGTAGCAACGAGAGCGCATGACTAGACTCGGACCTGTCGACTACTGCTGCTGCTGCAGAGCATAGCGCAAGCGAACAACGTCAGCTCTGTCAACGCCAGTCCAGTGTGTCGTCGACACGGACAATGATCGACACAGCAACGTACCTGCTGCTGACTGCTGCACCGACTGGCGAAAGAGCTCGGGGTTCACGTACGACTGACCGTCACCGATTGCTGTCGTTGACTCGATGCTGCTCTGCATAGCGTTGCGCGGTGCAGCTGTTGCATTGCTCGCAACGACGCGCCGCGACAGCCCAAGCGACTTTGGCTGCTGCGCTATCAGCGCTTTCGAAGCCACGGGCGGCGGGTGACTCGCTCGATTGCTCTTAAAGAACCGCGTGAGGCCAATGTGCGCTTCGCCTGCGCGACACCACACGACGCATGTCGGTTACGAGCAAACGCAACGTAGAATGTCAGGTGTAACCAGTCGGATTGTGGTCGGCACGCATCGCGAGACACCACTGGCAGCGCACACAACTCGTAACGCAATGCAACGTACCGTAGCTCCGACACGTGAAGCAGTAGGGCTGTAGCCACTTGGAGAGACACTTTTGCTGCTGCTGCAGTGCAAAGCGCTCGTCAAGTAGGATGATCGCGCCGTAGTCGTGTCGATGCCGGATCACACGACCGATCGCTTGGTTCACTGCGCGCGATGCTTGCTGGATGTACCAGTGGTTCCCGGTCAGTTTCTACACGTTGTCGACAACGTATACAAACGTCAGTACACTCGTTCCTGTCTGTCGCCTCAACAGCGACAACTGACACACACACAGCTCTGTTATCTGCGATGCGAGAGCACGCGCTCTCCTAGACGTACGAGTTCGCCTGGTGGTACGACGACTTCGTCAAGGATGCTCTTCTTGAGCACGATCTTTGGGTCCTTCGTCGGCGGGAACGGCAGGCCTGTGATCACGACTGCGCGGCCCTTGTCGTTCGAAAAGTCGATGCCCTCGCTCACCTGAATCGCCATCGATTGAGACGTCGCGCGTCGCGTGAGACCGTCATGTACACATATAGACACATGTACACACACCAGCACGCACCTTGCCGCGACAGACTGCAAAGAACACGGCACCATTCGTATTGCTCTTGATCGCGTCGTGGTACTCGTCGACGACTGCTTTGAAGTCGAGGCGTCCGCGTGGCTCGACAAACACTTGCTTCTGCTGCACGATGCGGTTCCAGATCGACGAGCTCGCGTCGTCGTGCGCAGCGCGCTGCCAGCGCGCGATGCTGTCTTCGAGGATCGTATACGACGGGAAGAACACGAGCAAGCCGCTCGGCACGAGCCGCGTAAAGTTGACTATCGTGTTCCCGAGCTCGAGCAAGTACTCGTCTGTCGACCGAAAGTTGTAGCTCGAGTTCAGCCGCTTGCCGGTCACGCCCGTGCCGACGACGCCGACCCACACTTGGTTCGCATCGATCACGTGGTTGTTCTCGAGGCGCACGGAGAAGTCGATTCCGAGCTCCTTGATCGTCGTCTCGAGTGGCGACAGCGTGCCACTGTGGCGACCCAGTGTGGAACATACGTACAGCACACAGAGTACACATCAGACCGCACAGAGATCAGTCGTCTCGTGTCGAGTCGGGCACACACATTATAGACTTCGAACCGCATGTACGAGTTTGAGCCGATCAATCCAAGCCGTTCCGTCCGTGCGCACCTCGTGAGAATGACGTTGTAGACTTTGTTGTCGCAGATCTCGCGGAACGACACGCCCGGGTGGAAGCACCAGTAGTTGAACACGCGCGTCGTCGCCTTGCTCTTGCGCCCCGAGTTGAACAGCCGCGGCGCGTTTGGCGATCTGCGCGCAGTCGCAGACAGTTCGTTAGACGCATTCGCGCACTCGCTTCCTCGTAGATATAGCACAGCACAGCACAGCACTAACTCCCATCACGTACCGCTCGTTCACTTCCTGGATGTGCACGCGGTAGTTCTTCGCTGCCTACGCCACCGAGCCACAGCTGCGTGAGTACACACACGACCGCACGGCGCAATCGCCAGTCTCGGCAGCGGTACCTACCGCTAAGTGACCGTCACGATTCCGGAAGATCGTGCCGAGGAACGAGAGCAGCGCGTCGAGCTTCGACGCTGCCGTCTGCACCTTCCCGCCCTCGTTTGCGAGCTCAATGATCTCTTCGATCATGCTCAGCACGAGCGGACACGTGTCAAAGTTCACGTTGAACTGCTGAAAGAACTCGAAGATGTACTCGCCAGGCTGAGGATAGCAACAGCAAGTAACAAGTAGCAAGTCGTGCATAGTGCGCATCAAGTCGTAAGCATCAGATAGCAGGTCAGGCATCGGCGTGGCAGCTGCTGCGAAGTGAGAGACAGATGCGACGCGGTTGACGAACGCACCTTTGTAAAGCCACCCGAGGATGAGAGCGGAAAGCTGCTCAAGCCCTTGTCGATCTCGAGCAGCAGCGCTTTGAGCGTCTCGGCCGACTGTGCCGTCGCGCACACGTATACGTTGTCAGACAAGCGTCAGTCACGTCGAGTACGTTCGTTCCATCAGCTGCAGTCTGCAGCTTGTAGCAGTAGCTGTGCGCTCGTGTACCTCGGCTGACAAGTTGCTATGTGCGCTCAGTGCGATGCGGTTGTCATATAGCGCTTGGATGAACTGCTGCACCTCGTTGACGCAGCCAGCAATGTCGGACGACGAGAGCGCGTGCGACGCCGCTTCGCTCGCAATCGACTCCTACGTCGCAGCACGTGAGTGACGCATTGCAACACAGACCCGGTTCACATAGCCACACATATACAGCGTGAGTGCGTCAGTGCCAACCGTTCCTACGTTATGTACCGTTGTGTAGTGCTGCTGCTGCAACGCACCACGTTGTGCGCTTCGTCAAAGATCAGGATCGAGTTCTCGATCGAGATGCCGATCGAGCGCCGCGAGAGCGGATCGATGAGGTAGTTGTACGGCACAAAGATGATATCGGCGTCCGGGAGGATGCTGCGGCTGAGGAAGAACGGGCAGATCTGGTCGATGCGCAGCATGTATGCATCGCTGTGAGTATGCGCACGCATACACAAGAGCCAACGTATATGTATATATGCAAGCTATATGTACGTAGCACAGAGCGAACACAAGTATGTAAGGCGCACCTCTTTCTCCTTCATTGCCTCGACGAGCTCTTCGATGTCGAAAATCGGGATGTTCTGCTTCGTCCCTCGCCGCGTTGCGCTGTCAAAGCCGCGCTTGTACACGCAGCTGCGTGTGGTCGATATTATATATGCATACATATATTTACACGTTAGTTATACGTTTGTGTTTATACATTGTCAGTGCTACTCCCACTCAGCATCAGTCGTACACACGTACCTCTTGCGCTTGACCGCGTCGCGGCACGCAAAGTTCTGCTTCGTGCCGCGCATTTGCGAGATCTTTTCGTTCACGCAGAGGTGTTCGCGCGACCCGAGCACTGCGACGCGCGGACTGTACGACGTGTTACGTAGCTCCTGGATGACTTGCTTGAGCTGCGAGTGCGTGCGCGACGAGTAGATGATGCGCGGCACGAGGTCGCGCTCGGCTGCTGCGCGCTCCTCGTCGCTGTCGTGGTCGTCGTACGCCAAGCGCGCGCCAATGCTGCCAGGCGCTGCATTACGTCGGCTAAACATGTTGTTGCTGTTGTTGCTGCTGGCGGCAGCAGCAGACGCATTCGCACCACCCGTGCCATTCGCGCGCAAGTTCTGCTCAAAGTGCTTGCGCCACGCGAGCGTTGCACACAGCAGACAGAGCGTCTGCGATGTCCAGTGTCGTATCACATACGTGTGTATGAGGATACGTGCGCGATTCGCATTGATTGGATCGCAGACACACACGTGCAACGCACAACATACAGCACGCACCTTGCCTGTGCCGGTCGGACTCTCGAGGATTGCGTTCTCCTTGGACTGGAGCGAGAGAATGACTTTCTCCATGTAGATGAGCTGCGAGTCATACGGTGGGAACGGAAACTCCACTGGGATGCCGCAGATCTCGAGTTGCACGCCCATAATGGCGTCTCGCCCAGCTCGTCTTGCTGCACCTACCTGCTCGAGGCCGTCCCAATTGCCGCGAGTGTTGCTGGTGCAAACTCAATGTTGCGTTAGGAAGCAGCAACACCTTGTTATAAGCAGCAATAGCGCGACGGTCACCTGCTGCGATAGACATTTTGTGTGGTCTGCATCATACACGAGTGATACCACTTTAAAACTCTATTTCTAGTATAGATATAGATATTTGCACATGTCCTCATTTGTCGTCACTTCGACTGACATTTTGGTCCCAAAACGCTGCAAGAGTGTCCTAAATCGTCGTTTTGAAGCAAATAGTCCGCAATGTACAATTGGCTCAGTTCTGCAGTAGGTTTTGGAACCAGCCCATCATTTAAATCCTCGCGATCTCGCACTAAATCGTGGCTCATTTGTCATCATTACTGAAAATTGATATTTAGACCGACCAAAAAGTTCAAACTGGACTATTTGCGCCACCTCAGAAATCTGCATCAACATTAGCAGCATCGTCCACAGCATTAGCACGATGGGTCGCTCGTCGCCGCTGCTCGTGCTCGCGCTCTACCGCTCACTTGCACGCAGCGCCCGCGTGCTCGACAAACACAAGGAGTTCAAGGTACATACGTGTGTGTGTGTCGCTAAGCAGCTGTCATCGATTATTGCTGCTGCTCTGGTGTGTCATTGCATACGGATGGCGTCGATGCGACAGTTGCCAACACGACCGCAATGCATGTCTCCAGGCGCTGTTACCGCGTGAGGTGATCTGGAACGGCGGCGACAGCAGATGCGATTTCTTCACGACGAATGCATCGTGCATCGAGACGCTACGTCGCGAGTTCCGCGCGCCGTGCGCAAACGTCGACGCTGCTGTCGACGAAGCGTTCATTCTCAATAAAGCGATCGCAGAACGCGTGCATTTGCTGTTTGCAGACGAGCGCGACCAGGAGCTACTGCCGTTCGCTGCCAAGTTGCCGCATGAGGTGAGCTTTGGCGAGACGTACGACGCACTGCGACGCAAACAGCAATCGCCTGAAGCGACGAAAGCACTCGACGACGCGCTCGAACTGCTCCATGGCGCGCGCGAAGTACTCCAGAACGACGCGATCAGCGCGGACGACAAGGCGCGTATTGCCAAGACGTACTACTTGCAGTCGATCGAGCTGTTCCCGACTGCTGACGCGCACGCGTACCTCGGGTGGCATTTGTATCTTGACGGCGAGCTCGAGCGTGCAGCAAGCGAATGTGAGCGCGCGATCGCACTCGACCCGACGTTTGGCAATGCGTACAACGACCTCGGCCTCATCCGCGTGCAGCAGGGCTATGACAACGAAGCCGTCGAGCTGTTTGCACGCGCCAAAGTCGCGCCGCGGTACGACGTGCGCCACTTCCCGAGCCTCAACCTCGCAGCGCTGCATCTCGAGAAGGACCGCGTCAAGCCGGCGCTGCACGAGTACATCGAAGCGCTGCGCTGGATGCAACCAGACGAAGCCGTCCCGATCCGCAACACGGTCGCCGACATTAGCACGTTCATCGTGACGGTCGCAGAGAAGCTGCGGTCGGCGGCGTGAACTTGCGCTGTGTCGCTGCGATGCCGAGTGTGCAGTTGCGAGGAACTAGCAGTGCGTACATAGCGGCGTGCGTGTATGTATAGGGTGTAAGAGAGAGAGTGATGTTATGTGCGACGGCTCTGTGCGCGTCCTGTATCGTATCATGAGCTCGTCTACTTTGTCAGCACTTGCGACAGTGTGGGTGAGTTCACCACTCGCATCTTGAGCAAACAAAGTTTACGAACGAGAACATCGGTGGAATCACGCGGAGCAACTAACGCTGACGAGACGTCGTCAAAGCCTTTGTCTCAGAAGCCGTCATCGCGACTTCAGAATCAGGTGCCGTCATTGGAGTCCTGTCTCAGAATGTAGACGTCAGGACTCGGTCTCAAAAGCCGTCAGCTGCATCTTAATCGACGTTGCAGAAGCAATCGAGCTGGAATCATAGTTCATTGTCAATGCCGCACTAATGCAAGCACACCCACAGGGAATGATTGCACGCGCCGTCGAAAGACATGAGTCAATCAATGGCGCTGGTTGCATCAAGTGAACGCAGTGCGACTCCATTGCCTATCGATGCGTCCACTTTCAACAAATGACCCGCACAGCGCGAGTGAGCATTGGCCTGCGTCATTCACGTCTCCATCGACTGCAGCTGCCACGCGAGAGCTGCACTTGGTAGAGCACTGGAACTTCTCGAATCATCGATGTACGCGCATTACGCAATGGCGCGGCATGCAATCGGCTGCAGCTAGGTTACCCTGGCTGTCTTCGTCGCACGAGTGAGAAGCTGTTGCAGCTGCGGTATAAGTAGAGACATTCGTCGATCTTCACAAGCGTGCACGGTAGATCCATTCGTCCCAATTCTCTCACCTCAGTCCTACTGCCCTCTTCACAGTAGCAGACGACATCTGCACGGAGCGCAAATCGGACGTCGCGTAAGTGTCTGAGCACACACGAGGCGCGTTCTTGGAGTGCGACGCGCACTCGGCTGCTCCGCTTTGCTATCGGCTCGAAGCATTCGGTGTGTGCGTGCGAGCGGTTCAGCTCTTTTACTGACCGCAGGATCGCCAAATGCCAAACGCATGCATGCATGGGCAAGCTCACAGTAGCGAACAGCCGCTGGCTGGCTGTTTTTCGACATAAAACTAAGATCAACAATCAGAAGTTTGCATCCCAATGGACGCGACACGACGAAAGGAGCCACAAATAGGCATGCGATGTGCTGCGATCGAGAGCAAGTTTCGCGCGTGCTTCAGCCGAACAACACTTGCGCATTGTTTGCCTGCCGTTTGGTTGTCCAACCATCATTGCTGCTGCGAGTCAGTCTACGCTTCAGTGTCACAATAGCCGCAAATGCGAGCCAATATTTGGCCGGTTTCTCGCAGCTGTCGTTTCTGCTTGTGTGAGAAGTTCAACCAAAATTCAGCCATGATATTGTCCAAAATCAGAACGTGGGTTTCTTTGACCACATGGGAATCAAGTCGTAAACATGCAATCCTCTATAAGACGAATACAGCTCGATCGTGTCAAATGTATCTACTAGTGAGTATGCATTCTCATTTGGATAGCGATTGATATGGTATCGTGGGAGGCGATTCTGTATACAAGAGGTACACTATTTTGTCCATTTACAAAATTGAGCGCCAAGTCAAAATATACATGTCACTCATCCTTTTTGCACTCGTATCTTGTATGCCTATGATATGTCATCTCGTGCGTGCGTCGTAGTTCTGGAGAAAAGTGCGAGCGAACCTGGGAATCCACGAAGCATGCCTTTCGCAGATGGCGTATACAAACGCCAAGTCAGCGTGTTGGCTCACGGTCCCATGTACGACAGCGTAACGACTCGGTTCAGTACGACTGGTGCGCATGGTTGCGATGCCCGTCACCATGCATCGATGCACAGGCAGCAGCAGTAACGAACGCCCATCGCCTGCGCGAGCAGCAGTAGTGCCGCAAAGCAGAGCTCATTCCCATTTCCTCTCCGCTCGTGCGACGTCTCTTAGATCCTCGTACTCTTCGGCGTGATGACTCTCTCTTCGTCGGTCGCGATTGCAGCCGCTAATACGCTCGCGCGCTCGCCATCGAGTTACCTGCGCTCGGCCTCAGCTGCTGCAGCCCACTATGCACCGCGTGAACAACTCCAGACAGCAATGCAGACGGCGTCAGCAACCGGCGTCGACAAGATGCAGGCGCTGCTCGACCTGTACTGCCGCGGCTCGCTGCTGCACGACGTGCAGGTGAACCACGTCTTTGCCGACAGCAAGCACTTTGTCGACATGCCCGTGAAGAGCACGAGCAGCGCCGCAG
>JAADWX010000886.1:0-12982 GCA_023336405.1 Globisporangium echinulatum | reverse complement strand
TGGACCACGCAGCAGCAGCAGCTTGATGCGTCGACAGGAAGAAACGCGCGTGGCACGTGTACCGGTGTCTGCCTGCATGTATGGACGCAGCTCTTCGCGAGGCAGCAGCGTCCGTTTGTCCGCCTCGCAGTGCATCATCACTAGCCACGATTGCTCGCATGTCCACTGCCACTTCAACATGGCGGTCTCATCGTTGATGTCACCAGCCAGCAGCTCTGACGATAGCACCAACAGGTGAATGATGCACAATGCACCTCGTGTCATCAGTGGGCGTGTGCAGGTCCGCGCCAACGCAAGCTGCAATGACAAACTAGGAAAAGGTACAAAGGCGGCAAGACAGAACTCGGTCCCATGGATAGCGGTAGCATTTGGACAAGACGCTAGTTTGAAGGAGGATAATAAAGTCGTGAAGCGCGTTGCGTGGGTGTCGAACTGATCGACGATCAATGCAGACGCCACTCGCAAAGCTACTGCGTTCTCCTTCTCGGTGTAGCACCAGTCGCTTGTGTATCGTCTCGGACAAACAGTGCACAACACCAGCAGACAACGCGATGCACGAGCCGATTGTATCTGCTACAACTGCAAACGGACTCGTGCTTGCGCTCCACATCGTCGTGCTGCTCGTGGTCTCGGCCGCACTCGCTATCGGCTCGAGCGTCGCATCACGCCGCCGCAATTTAACGCAGCACCGCGCGATGAGCGTCGATGCGTTCCATCGACTGTTGGGCACTGACGCGTACTACCGACTCCTAGCGGCAAGCGCCGCGGACGACAAGCGATTCGACTATCAGCAAGCTCCACAGACGATGAACCCTCACGCTGTGTACTTTGCCGAGCGCGCAAGTGATATGAAGCGCTTCTTCTGAACGAGCATGCATGCAAGTGATCGGTCGGCAGATTGGTCGATCTCAATAGGTGGCGTCACCCGTGTGTCAGGCAACAGTCAAGCAACAATGAATTAGTAAAATTGAGTCAGAATGATGTAGATGAACCTTCAAATGTGCCTTGCAGGTTCGATAAAACGAGTCACAGCCACACGCATGCGCTCAACCTCGACAACGACAACAAACCGACAAGCTCAGTTGACGCCACTGGCTGCAGCCCATACACCAGGCGATGTACTCCGTGTAGTCGTTCGTCGTCGTCCTCACGAAGACGGATCTGGAGTTGTCTGGTGCTACAAGCTCCATGCGACAACAGCAGTCGATTCAGTCGTATCGTTGTTCACCCTACACTAGCTGCACGGCGGTGGCGACCCTCTGCCTTGCTACTGCTGTTCACGAACGCCTCAATCAGCGACTTGCACGACGACACTGGCGATACTGGCAACTTGCACGTCGACATTGGTAACTCGCATGGCGACTCTGACAGCTTGCATGGCGACTCTGGTGTCGCAGCCATCTTGGCGACCAGAAGTCCTTCAAACAGACTCGCCTCGAGCTTTGGCTCGGTGCTGCCTCCATCGCTACCGGCATCATGCTCGCTGCGTCGAGGTGCGTCACTACCATCGCCACTCGTGCCCGCGACCTGCTCGCTGCGCAGCGACGCAGTGAGCGGCTCGGGCGGTGAGAACGATATCTCGGGCTGCCGCGGCTGGAGCCGGTGGAGACTCTCGCCTGCGCTGTGGCTGTTTGCATACGTACGGCAGCGCCGTCGCGGCGTTGCGTCTTCGCGCCAGTTCTTGCAGACCTCGCGCATCGACTTGCGCTGCGTCTCGTGCTGCTTCCAGCGCGAGACTGGCGCTGTCGTGTCCGATGGCGTTGCCGTCCGAGCGATCGAGTGGGCAGCGAGGATCTCGTGCCGCTGGTTCAGTGCATGCAGCGCGTTCGCACACAGACCGCGGAGGTCGTCAACGCGCATCGGCGCTTGCACGAGCGCACGCAGCAGCTGGTGCTTGGCAGTGTCTACGAGCTTTGCGACGACGCTGACGCTGCACGCCGCTTCGTCCTGGAGTCGCGGGTGCGCTGCGACCTCTTCGCAGTAAAGCTCCTCAAAGAGCAGGAAGAGGAGCGCAAAGAGCTCGTAAAAGTTCGTCTCGCACGCAAGCAGCTGCCAGTAGAGCGTGCGCGTGATTGCGAAGCGACCGACGCGACTGTCTTCATCCACGAGCCGGAAGACCTCGCACAGTGCACGCGCGACTGCAAGAGCCGCTTTGACGAATGGGTATCCGCCGCGGATGCGCTTCATCATAGCAGCTTCGGCCGGGTACGTCTCGACAAAGAAGAGCAGACACGCGAGGCCGAGCTCGCCCATGCCGCGCAGGTCGTCTGCAGGGTTCTCGGTCGAAAAGCCGCCGTCACGGCGCCAGCACGCGCTGTGGCGCTCAAACGCTGGCACTGGCTGTTTGCTGCCGAAGCTCGCATCCCAGTAGCGCTGGAGCATCGCGAGGTGCTGCGTGCAGCGACAACCGAGCGGTTAGTGAGCATACAGTGCATGTCACAAGCAGATGGAATGACAGCATACACAGACGACATTCGCACATAGCGATACTGGCGAGCTCCAGCATGCGAGTGCAGTGGACGCACCTCGGGCGACTCGACGAGGCGCCGAAAGAGCTTCTGCTGCAAGTGGTACAACAGGATCATCTCCTTGTCGGTCGGTCGGCGCGCAAACACGGCGGCGTCGGCGTGCAGCTCGTGGCCGCTCTGGTTCCCCATCTTTGCGTAGCGACTAGTTGGAGCGTGCGTGCGTGCGTGCAGTAAAAGACGTCCGAAACAGCGAGGTCTGTGTGGTACTGAGCAAACGCGCGAGTGAGCTTACAGAATCACAGGCACACAAATGTGATCCAGCACCTCATACCTCCAAGCACCACGAGTCGTCGTCGTCATGGCATGAGCAACTAAAGGTCGCGAAAAGATCGCACCAATTCAAGTCAAAAAAGTATCAGCATCTAAAAGCCAATCGGTTGTCCATTTCGCTTTTTTATCACTACTAACCAATCACTCACCATGAAGCTCCTACGTGCGACAAAAATCGACTCACAGACTCTCGAGCTTGAACGTTATGTGCTTCTTCGAGTCGAGACGCTTTGCGAGGTGGTGGCCAAACGCACTTGCAGGCGTGTAGAAGCCGCCCGAAGCACGCGCGCCGTCCTGGAGCTCGCCCTTTGCGAGGCAAAACGCGCACTCGCTAATCAGTTTGCTCGTGAGCGAGTAGCCCGGGTCGCCAGCGCCGACAGTCGTCGCCTTGACAACTGGCGCATCGCCAACATACCCGACGGCATCAGCAACAAAGTAGCCGTTCTTCATCACGACTTCCGATGGCCCATCGCCTGGCGATGGCGCAACGCGCTTGATCAGTGCGCGCGTCAGTCGAAAGTAGAGACAGACACCAAGTAGCGCCAGGCCAATTGTCACAGCGACGTTGTGCCAAAAGCCGCCGATCGCTTGGCGTTCGCGGTACGTGAACGCGTCGCCGTAGCGACCTTTAAGAAGGTAATTGCTCCGGTGCACGACTGCTTGGTTCACGGACCCGCCCCAGAAGAGCGACGACCAGCGCTTGAGCACAGCGTCGTAGGTGATGGAGGTACTCGTAGCATTTGGCGCCACGAGCTGAGCGGCGCTCTTTGCAGCGATCGTCGTGCTGTCTGTAAGCAAGAACGGATTGCGCGACCGCATGAGGTCCTTACTTGACGACGTCTCCATGACGGCAAACACACTCGCGAGCGTCCCGCCACTCGCTTCGCCCTTGAGCTTCGTAAAGAACAGATCGACCTTGGTCGTCGTCGCATCTGCGTGTGTCGACTTGATCTTGTCGGCGACGAGGAACGTCGTGAGGTCCGACGGAATCGACTCAAAGCCGCAGCAGTTCACGAGCACGGCCCCGGTCTTGCGTGCTGCTGCCGAGTACTTGGCAATGACGTCCTCGACCCAGAGGATCTCGCCCGTGAGGTCGCAGTAGTGCACGCCGTTCTCGGCGCACGCCTTGACGAGCAGCGAGCCATAGAGCTTGTACGGTCCAACAACCGAGAGCACGACCTTGGTCTGCCGCACCATTACAACGAGCGACGCTTCGTCGCCCGAGTCGGCGACAACTGTCGGCAGCGCGTCGATCACAGCAGGCGCGATGTCCGGCACTTTGGTCTTGAGCTCCTCCTTGACGCTCGCAAGCTTGCTCGCACTGCGCGCAGCGATCGCCCAGCGCAGCGCGTTCGGCGCATCAGGTGCCGACTCGCGCTCCTGCAGCAAGTACCGCGCAATGAGCGCGCCCGTGAAGCCCGTGGCGCCAAATACGATGATGTCGAACGGCTTGGTCGCCATGCTGCGTGTGCGAAGCGATGCGATGCGTCGGTTGTTCTGTGGTGCAGCGGATGCTCCGAGTCGAGCACTTTCGAAAATGATTTCGCTGGGGAATGCATGTGGCGATTTGAGCTGGTTGACTTGAAGGTGAACCGGATTATACAGTTCATGCAAACAGCAACTTTGGGTAATTAGCTTGTGTGCGTGACAGGCTCTACCGGGTTCACCAAGTCTAGTTATGCTGACGTCAACTGTTATGTGGCTCACATGTATATAGTGTCAACCACACAAAGTGAAGCCATTTTGGTTTACTGATCGACATCAAGAATCGACTGCGAGCTTCAGCTGCAACAGCAGCCGGTCCATTCGATCGTATCGGTGCGATCTCATCGCGTGATCTTACTGCAGCGGCATGCATGCATGCGAACAAGAAGACGCATCCATTCGCGCATAGGTCGTATACGCTGTATTTTTGTGTTGGTTTATGCATGCTTTTCTTTTTTTGGTTGTTTGTTGTATGTCATGAATGCTTGTGCGTGATGATCACAGCAGCGCTGCCTCGTGACGACAGCAGTAGATGCGAGTCGTGCTACACACGTCTGTCAAGCTCGAACGATGCAGTAGTGCTGGGCGAACTCGTCTTGCCGCACAGCTTCGCGTCGTCGTCAGCGTGCAAGGTCTGGTTCTTTGCGCGGCGACGTCGATAGATCACCACGACAACGCCGACGAGCAGCAGCGCCACGACGGAGCAGACAACGACTACAATCGTCGTCATTGCCGACATCAGACCGTCGAACATGTCGCCACTGCCGATCGAGCTCACGCTGCCAAACGCGCCGTCAAACGCGTCGCTCGTGCCAAAGAGCTCTTCGACTACCTTTGTTGACGTCTCGGTCGCTGCGACCATCGATGCTGCGCCACTCGCCATGTCGAGCTTGGCGAGGTCGCCACTTTGCTGTACGAATGCGACGAGCGCGTCCATGCTTGGCGTCGTGCGCACCATGCGGCTGACGAGTAGCCGGTTGAACGGCGACCACCAGAGACTCCCGTGCGCGACGTACGTTGGCGCGAAGAGCGCCTTGGCCGACCCCTTGAGTGCAGCGACGAGCCGCTCGGCGTACTTGTGCGGTGAAAGCGCGTCCGACTGGCTGCTGATCACGAGCACGCTCGCGTGCGCTGGGATCGTCGCGGCGACGTTCCAGTACCTGTCCTTGCTGTACGCGAGCGCGCGCGTCATGCCGACCGCCACTGTCGCTGTCGCCGCCGTTGTGGCGTTCGTTATGCCGCACGTCGCTGACGTATTCTCGTTCGTGAAGCCGCAGTACGCGGCCGCGAGCCCCTCGCTGCTGCCGAGGCTCATGATCGAGCGCTCGAAGCGGCGGCGTATCTCGCTCGGCGTCGGTGCAGGTGCCTCCCACATCTCCGAGAACGCGATCACGCGGTAGAGCAGCGACGTCGTGTACTCGTCTTCGTCAAAGACGGGCTTGAGATTTGGCAGACCGCGCGCGAGGAAGTGCGCGAGCACCTTGGCGTCGTCGCTGCTGCAGCGCCGAAGCCGGTGCACAAACGGCGCAATGAGTCTGCGCGCCTGCTCGTCCACAAACATCTTGGCGAGCAGAACGCGCAGCGAGTCGGCAAAGAGCTGCTGTCGGTCGCCGCTCACACTGCTGTTGCTGTTGATGTCGGCAACTACGAGCGCAGCGCAGCTTGACGCGAGTCCGGCGCCAAAGTCCGCGTACATGTTCGTCAAGGCGTCACGCAGCGACACGGACGCCGATCGTCCGAGACACGTCAAACCGACCGAGCACGCGTCGACGAACGTGCTTGCGACGACGTCAAAGTCAGTGGACGCGTTGGACTCGAATACAAAGTCTTTCTCGCTTGAACCCGCAGCTGTGTGGACGGCATCGAGCACGTAGCCAACGATGCCCGGTGCGTTCAGGTGCAGGAGCCGCTCGACGAGCACCGAGCCGTGGCTGACACCGTACACGAATGTCTTGCTGCTCGCGTGATGCTTGGCGACGAACGCAGCGACGTCTGCGGCGGCACTCGTGACGGAGAACGCGGCCAGATCAGTGGCACCACCGAGCGTCTGTTCGAGCTGCTTGGCGCACGTTGCGACTTGTGCGCCTGTGATGCTCGCGACCGAGAGTGGTGTCGAAGTAGTCGCGTCGAAGCACTCGAGACGCGTGCTGCGTCCAGTGCCACGCTGGTCCATCGTGTAGATGTGCGCCTTGCCGCCGAGCTGTTGGAAGAGCGTGGTCATTGCTTCGTGCACTGAGTCCATCGATGCACATACGCGTATGCATGTAGACGCATTGGCATGCGAGCAGCAGACAACGTCAGTACGTCAGTGAGGCTGTAACGAGCCAGCTACTGTCGTACATGCATACAGTCGTCATCATCAGCGACAAGAGATAGCTAGAGTCGAAGTACGCAACATACGTCCTGGTGAGCGCGTGCCAGCGCCGCCTTGAAGCAGCCAGACACTTGGAGCCGAGTCGGGCGCTGCAGTCGCTTGGATTCGGCGGAGATGTACATCAACCGAGCGGTTCTTGGCGTCCTCGCAAACGCCCGCATGACACAGCGGTGCAGTGAACGAGGTGCACTCGGTTTGCACGATGGTGTCCAGCGCAGCACTTGATATCGCGCCGCAGTCAGACCACGCGACGCTGTTCGACAACACCGACGGCGACGCTGACGACGCACTGATGCGAAGCGCGACAACGATGGCGCAGCGCCAGTGTAACTGGCGTGCGTAGCGACGAAGTATCGGAAGACCCATCGTTGTCGCTTATCGAGGCGCTTGAGAAAGGAGAGGGGGGAAGGATAGGAGAAGGCAGCTCGTAGTCGTTGTTTGTGAGTAAGCAGATTGGAATGTGAGTAACTGGAAGACACAAGCACATCTCGAGTGAGTGAGCGAGTGAGTGATCGCAGTACTAACAGCGCAGCAGAAGTCTCATGCTACGAGCAGCAAGTACGACGCGAGCGATGCATCTGCATGTGTGGACACGGACGCTCGCCTAGTATGTGAAAAATCGATGCTCTTCGATGGCGCGAAACATGGTGTCGTCGTCTTGCGTTTTTTGAGTCGTCCCTTGGGTCTCTTGAGCTGTTCTTGAGCTCCTCTCGATCAAAGTGGCTTCGCTATCGGCGTCACGTTGAATTAGGTGCCATGTGAGCAACGGTACGTGCTTGTAACTCATCACGACAACGGCATGAGTCCATCTTGTCGGTGCCGTCTCTGCGTCATCTGATGTTGTGTCTCGACTTCTTTCGGATGCTACTGATTGGCGCGCAGCCACAGGTTGTAGGTTCCTGATTCACCGATTGTGCAGTGACCGCTCGCAGAGCCACACATGTATGTACATGTGGGACGGCAAGACTGGCAACTCTGATCAATTTTTCAGTCCATCTTGTTGCGATGGTATTCCCCTCCAACGTCACCATGTTGGGTGATCACGTTTTCATGTTTAGTGTGAATGCCGCGATTCAGATTTGCACCCAAGTCTTGTTGTGGATACGTCTACGCGTGGTGAGTAGCAATCCACCAAGGTACCGCAAGTGCAGCGCTTGCAATCCATGTTGTCGTCGCCGCTCGTAAACATCACTGAGACTCAAATCTATCTGTGGAGCACGCGCAGGACCGACGACGTCAACACTGTACTGCACTGTACTGGTGGCATCGTCAATCGCTTGGACACGAAATATTCGCGAGCGGGACTAAGTGGGACATTCACCAAGTAGCTCGGCGATGCGATTCTAGGTGGAGTTTTGAGTGTCCTGTCCCAATGTCCCTCTCGCCACCGAGAACCAAACTAGCAGCTCTGCAGATTGCTCTAAAGTGTCTTCGCATAGCAAGTACATGCGTTGGAATCTGACAATGGGCCCTCCACTTTGACTCACTACCACCTGTTAGTCAAATTTGCGATTGTAGGTCGTCGTAAATTAGAGTTGTTACAAATCTATCGTTTTTAATGCAGTAGAAGGTTTGTGTGTATTGTTTTCCAATTCGCATTTACAAAATGAAAATAGCTGTTTTGTGTCGATAAAGTTGATCAAGTGTATCGAATAGTGATAAATAATACCATATGCAAATATAAGCATACATTCGTTGTTCGGACTATATGAATATTGATTCTCAACATGATCCCAAACTCAAAAACGACATACTTGTTGGTGTTACTCATACACTGCGGACTCGTTTAGCTGCTAAATCAGCTGTGGTGCTATGTGTTGGGTTTTAATCGATTGGACAAAACAACTTCCATTCGGTTTGCGCTGTCAAACATTAGAGGCACTGTTGTACGTATATATACAGCCATCTGAGTCTCAGTATGACGTACAGATTGAACATGTGCGCATATACAAGCTTGGTTTCTGCAAATAAATATCAGTTAAAGGCCATCGACACATATCGAACATTATGGTTCTCTCGGAAATGCTTGACAAAGATAGGGTGATCAGCGAAACCGTCCGAATCGCAATCGGTATGATATAAATACTACGAATGCACGTGGTGTGTTTAGCATGCAAATCTCTGTTGTGTTACATACAACAATAATAGGATCGATAACAAGACAGTAATCGTACTATGCCGCAGATCACGTAGGTTTGGCAATACAGACTGGATCTCGCTCTCTCACATGCAAGACAGTTGATGCGCTGTGTGGACCCAATCAGCCATATTAGCTGCTGCACTCAGTTGCGTTGTGCAAACGCGTCAAAATGCGCTTGTTGCTCCACGATTCCGCGTCGTGCAGCTCCAATCAAGTGTTTTGGTGCTGCGACGTGCAAACCGCACAACGTTGCGCTCGCTCCTGCACCGTGTTGCCATACGTCGTTTGTGTGCGCTGCTGAAACTTGCTAGCTCGCATGTAGCCTTCAGTTCTGCTACAAGTTGCGGTTTGTCACTGCACCAACCGCATTTGCAGCCGCGTACTGCTTTGTTCGACTGCTCCAATCCTCCACATACTAACACCTGTCTGTGATGCGTTTTCATCGACGTCACTGTCCATTGGCATCGGTATTAATTTCCTTAAATCGTCACGAATGAGAAATTATGCGCAGCCAGCTTTGCTTCAGCGCTCTCTCGGCCACAGCCTGAAATAAAATATGTTACATATAGTTAGCCAATATTTAGTGCGCCGACGTATCGATCAGTCACATCTCAACTACAAGACAAGTTATGTGGTCAAATGATCTTATTATCGGCGATACATGCATTGCGTTCAGCGATTAGCTGGAATCCATATGACGTTGGTACCGAAAGCCTGGACGTTGCATTCAATTGAAGAGATATATATTACGTATGATCACAAGACTTGTACGTTCGGTGTTATGGATGTGATTGCAGCATAATGTAATTGGCAAGACGTAGTGACAATAACCGATACGAACGTTACAGTGCTCAAACGAGCGTATGGTTATTTTGCGCCGCGGACGAACACAGCAATGTTTTGAAAAACTAAGTCAGAGAAGGACTGGCGAAACATCTAATATGATTGATTTTTTTAAATAATATATTGTGAGTCTTGAGCTAAACAATTCGCCTCTCAATCATACTTTTCATTAATCTTGTAACCGCATTCACACGCGTTGGGAATATAATTGATGTGGATAGAGAATGCAAGTGCAGCGCCAATCAACATATACGCTAGTTGTTGCGATGATTCGCGGTATATATAAGCGGAAGAGCGAACATATGAACTGCGTGTTGCTCTCATGAACTTGCATCCATCGTTGAGTTTCTCCTTGGCGCATTTTTAAGTCCTAACGGTACCTCGTTCAAGCGAAGCGACTTCCCTCACCTGTCGTCTTTTAAATGGGGAGTGACACGTCGCTACGCCAGGAGGTCCAGCGTTGCTACCATCGCCACAATGCTCACTCCTTCTGCTATCGAGCTACTACACTCAGCGATTCAAGACCTCATCACGCGTGAGCTCGTCAAGACTGACAGACAAACCACAAGTCCCGTGCATTACAAGGTCGTGAAGCTCGACGTCAATTGCTATAACAGCTGAGACCTAGGGGGCCAGACGCTACGCTGCTATCGGTGCGAGGTGGACGTTGCTTTCGCGCTCGCAAACTCGTGTCTGAGAAAGATCAGACACTTCATCCTTTCGAAGATCGATATCAACGCCATTGACCAGACGTTGGACCGACTCATCGCTGTCCCACACTGTTTTTCCATAAATGTATTGCTTTGAGCGGACGTGCGGACGGCGTTTGAGCCACCGCAGGAAGGGGTGCAGTACCGGCGTACCTGTTTCTTAAGCAAGGTCGTGATTCGATGCGCGTCTACATACAGGCCACGCGTCGTACTCAGTGTCGGGATGTAGAGAGTAATTTTTGCTCCTCGCTAGTTTGTCATACATGAACAAAGAACACGTCGTCTGCACCCACAGACACATTCTGCTTGCGCACATGCGTCTTACAATGAATTGATTTACTTTCATACAAATACGAATATACCATCATGCGACGCAGGAAATTCTACATGCATGTTGAAGCCTTCTCGACCATGCCATTACATTCACGCTTGATGCAAAAGCGCTCGAGCGTACTGTCCGTTTTGGAGAGCTATGCCGCAAGCGCTACAAGGTATAGTGTTTTACTGTATTAATGCATGCACGTGTGACGTACAAGCTGCTTGCTCGGCTTTCTCTCATTGTACGCGATGTACATGCCAACCTTTCCAGCACAAATTCAAACACATGCCCAATCACTTCATTTCATACACATTCACATGCTCTTGCGCTGCATTTATTAGTATCTTAAACATGCTTCCGAATTCCACTTAGTACATCTGGACGATTCGTTCTTAGACTCAAATCTGTTGTCCTTGCTATTTTTCATTTTACTTGCTTTTACAACTACAGCCATCAAATATCGAATATGAAAATCAAAACAAAATGCAAACTACCGGCACAAGGTAATATGTAGAGACAATATTCAGTAGCATTTACGATAGACCAAGTACACCAAAGGAGACCAGCCGAAACACACACAAAACTGAAAAATACACAACCCGGCTAAAAACAATAGCAAAAAACAGGCACAAATCAGATGAACATTCGCGATCTTTACCTTCCGATCGTCGTGCTCAAGACCAACCGAAACAACGTTCTGGCTAGTGGTGCCTTCTTCGCTCAGTAACCCAGGTCACTAAGCCCATTTGTGCTGATCAACGCACTCGCCGCGCTTCGCTTGGCAGCGGCGCCATGACAGCTTCAGCTTCGCTCCTTCAGTTTCTTCTTTTATAAACATTGTCATATCTCCACCTTCTGCTTGCCTTCTATTGGAGGAGAAAGAGCTATTGCCATCTGCGTGCTGTTTTATGTCGTTGTGTGATTTCTAACCATGTTGTGTGTATTATATATTTTGTGTATTTATAGGGTTTCTCCCACGGAAGCGCGTTCGCGAACAGCGGCGTTACTTATTGCGAAGTACGAGCACTCGGTGTACTTTGTTGTCATTTGCAAATAGCAGATTTTAGTTGTTCTTTAGTAGCAAAACAAACTTGCGAGCACGTCGCATAGTGTTATCGCATCCAATAGAGTTGGACTACTGCTACAATGCAGCGTTATGGCGTCTTGGTGGCCACATGCATAAACTCAAGACACAGCCCTGACGACGCTAACAATCATGGTCGACATGATGCAGCTCGTTTAGATGCACCTACTCAGATGCAGTTTTGACCTCAGGTGACACGACATGAGTGCGTTGCGATGCATTCGTGCTGTTACTCGTCTAAACTAGATCAAGTATAGTATTCGCTTCTTCCAGCATCGAAATTCGACTAGACTGCTTTTAATACGACCTAAACGGGTTAAGCTAAATCGTTGATACGGTGTCCGTATGAACAAGAAAAGGTCGATAGAATAATCAAGAAGTGGGCGATACAACAACGCACTAAAGTTATAACGCATTAAAGTTATATGGAATATATTAGTTTTATATTTACAGGCATTGCGCTCTTTCAACATCGACTAGTGTCACAGTTTAAAACCGAGTACTAGTAGGCGCACCTGATCGACAAGTACCAGAAGCTCGCAGTCGGGAAGCTCCCAAACGATATCTAACAGCTGCATAGATGAGTAGAGACGTAGACGCGACCGATCATGCATGACGTTGGGCGTATCAAGTTGCTTGTATGGGCTACCATTGGGAGAGGTGTTACGCACGACAGCGATGCGAATGATGCATGCACACACTCGCACGTGTGCTCTTAGCTCGTATTGCAGCCGACGTGTGCAGTAGGCGCAGACTACGATGCCGTGTAAGCATCTAGAAGTCATACGGGTCGACGTCGGCACTCGTGTCTGCAGTCGCCACTTCCTCAGCCACAGAGTTCGTCGCCTTGGCGTCGTCTGCAGCAAAAGCGTCGGCTGCTGTCGACTCGGAGTCCACTTGCGCCGTTGCTGCGGACGGACTGCCGTGCTTCCATTCGCGGATCTGCGCCTTGAGTTTTGCGTCCGGCACGAGCTGGTGGAGCGTGAGCGGCTCGCCCGTGAGCGGGCAGCGGTTGCCAAAGTCGCGGAACCACGCTTCGATGACGTCGCGCTCAAAGACCTGGCCAAATGGACTCCGGAGCGGGTCCTTGAGTACTTTGCGTGACACGGCGCACTTGAACGCGTCCGGCGCGTCGGCGCGCTGACTGCGCTGACTGTTGCTGCCGGTCGACTTTCTGTGCTTGTGCTTGCTATGTTGTGTTGTCGACCTGGCGTGACCGAGTTCGTTAG
>JAADWX010000885.1:0-13012 GCA_023336405.1 Globisporangium echinulatum | reverse complement strand
GAGCAAATGCTGTGTAGGTATGCTTGTATCCGCCGCGCTGTCGCTTGGAGTGAGCGTGAGCTGAGGGCTCCCTCCATTCATCGCGCCAATACGAGTACTCCGTTGTCAACCTCCGTATCAAAAACTTGCATTGCATTGTTGAACATTTGCATCTCTGCTATTGTCTCCATGATTGCGATCCCAAAACGACTCATCGCAAGTCTCCAAAATCAGACGAGCGTATGAATTCTATCCGTGCAAAATGGAATATTTGCAACGATGATCTGACAACTATCACGTGTATTTTGATAGCATGATCACTGCCACCACAGCATTTGCCTTTGCTCTACTGCTTCGTCTCTTCACAGAAGCTCTTGGCGTTCTGGAAAAGCCGGAGCCACGGACTCGCGTCGAGTGCTGCGAGTGCCTTGGGCATCCACGGCCACTGCCACTTGAGGTACACGCGCTCGGGGTGCGGCATGAGGCACAGGTGGCGCCCATCGCTCGAGACGAGACCGGCAATGCCGTCGGGCGAGCCGTTCGGGTTGAACGGGTACTCGGTCGTGACCGCGTTCGCGTCGTCGACGTACCGGATCGGCGCGAGACCGGCGTCAACGACCGCTTGCTGAACCTTCGGGTGCGTAAAGTGCGCGCGACCTTCGCCGTGGGCGACCCAGACGCCGAGCGACGAGCCAGCCATGCCGCGCAATAATACAGCAGGTGACTCGTGGATCGTGACGCTCACGAAGCGCGACTCGTACCGCCCCGACTCGTTGTGGACAAACCGCGGCGTCGCCGACACTGCGAGTTCCTCTTCGAGCGTGTGGGCATTCGGCGGGTTCACCCACCCAAGGAGCGCCATGAGCTGACAGCCGTTGCAGACCCCGAGGCTGAACGTGTCAGCGCGGTCTTTGAACGCAGCAAACTGCGCGAGCACATTTGCGTGGAACTTGACGACGCCGGCCCAGCCCTTCGCTGAGCCCATGACGTCGGCAAACGAGAAGCCACCGACGAACGCGAGGCCGCGGAACCGGCTGTCGAGTGCGACACGGCCGGCAACGAGGTCCGACATCGTAATGTCCCAGGCCTCGAAGCCCGCAGCGTGGAACGCAGCGAGCATCTCGCGCTCGCCGTTGCTGCCCTCTTCGCGCAAGACCGCGACGCGGTGCTGCGCGCGCGTACTTAGCTGATACGCCGGCGTCGGCGTTGGCGTAAAGGTCGCTTGCCATTTGGGAGCCGTGCGCAACCGGAGCGACCGCTGCTCCTGCGCGACACACTGCGGGTTGCGCTGCCGCTTCTCGAGCGCAAAGCTCGTGGCTTCCCACACGTCGCGCAAGTCGACCATCTGGTCAAGCACCGCGACGTGGCCGTCGACGCAGATGCGGATTGTTGCGTCTTGTGGCGTCACGCGACCGATTGCAACGAGCGGCGCAGCGTGGCTCTTAAAGATCGCTTCGACTTGCTGTGCTTCTGCACCGGCGGCGACCTGGAGCACAAACCCGAGCTCCTCGGCAAACAAGAGAGCCAGCACGTCCTTCGTCGATGGTTTGGCGGATGACGCAGTCCCAGCAAGTGGGACGTTCACGTCGAGGCCGCAGTTGCCTGCAAACGCCATCTCGAGCAGCGTAACCACGAGCCCACCGTCGCTGCGGTCGTGGCCAGCAAGCAGCAGACCGGCCTTGAGCGCCTCCTGGGTTGCTTCAAACGCACGCTTCAGGATTGCTGGGTCCTCGACGTCGGGCGACTCGTTGCCGATCTGGTTGTAGACTTGCGCGAGCGCCGAGCCGCCAAGACGGTGCCGACCAGCGCCAATGTCGACGTAATACAGCACGCTGTCAGCGACACCATCGGTCTTGAGGTCCGGCGTCACGGTCAGCTCGACGTCGTCGCACGCCGCGTACATCGTGATCACGAGCGTCCCGGGCGCTTTCACATCCGTTGTCTCGACTCTTGCGGCCATCGAGAGCGAGTCCTTGCCGCCATCGACCGACACGCCAAGCGCGGTCATGAACGTCGTCATTGCTTCGCAGCACTCGTACATGCGCGCGGCCTCACCAGGCAGCTTGGCGGCCCACATCCAGTTCGCCGAGCACTTGACGTCATCGAGGCCGCGCCGTGCGAGCGACGCCCACACGAGGTTCGTGAGCGACTCGCCGACGCTCAGGCGCGCCATCGCCCCAGCGTTCAACAGGCCCTTGACCGGCTGCTCGCCACAGGCGCTCGCGACGCCCGGGACTTTGCCGGTCGTAGCGTCGGCAACGTGCGTCTGCGCGACGACCGCGCAGTTGGCAAGCGGCAGCTGGAGCGGCCCGACGGTCTGCTGCTGCGCAATGAGACCGCTGACGGACCGGTCGACCTTGGACGTGAGGAACCGCTTCGAGCCAACTGACACGAGCCGCAAGACGCGGTCGAGCGCGTCGCGCAGCGTCACGTCAACTGGTAGTGCGAGCGGCGTCAGTGGCGCTTGGACCTTAGCGTCGCTGAACGTCTTTTGCGGCATCTTGCCGAGCACGAGGTCGAGGTCGAGGTCGAACGGCGTCGAGTCGTTTTCGCTGTCATGAAGCACGACGCGGCCGTCGCCCGAGACTTGACCCAGGAGCGCGTACGGACAGTTCTCGCGCTTGCAAATCTGGTCAAACAGCGCAACGTCGCTCGGCCGCAAAAGCAGTGCGTTGTTCTCCTGGTACTCGGCGCCCCAGATCTCGAGCACCGACAGCGTGTCGTCACCGACCAAGAGCTTGCGCACTTCGTAACGTGCGCCGCCGCGGTTCGCGTCGCCCGGCTGCGCGTCCGGCACTTCAACAATCTCTTTCAGGACGTTTCCATTGCCACCGGCGCCTTGGTCGTGGATCGACACGATCGGGTTGCGCTCGCCCAAGTCAATGCACGCGCGAATCACCTTGTTCATCTTGTTCTCCATCTCGGCGTCGCCGCGCTGCACGGCGTTAAAGTCGAGCGCTGCCGTCTTTGCGTCCTGGATGCGACTCGACGCAGCGCCGCCGCCCATGCCGATGCGGTACGCGGGGCCGCCGACTTTGACGACGTACATTGCGATCTCCGGCGCACCCTTGGTACAGTGACGCGCATCGAGCTGCCCAAGGCCGGCCGAGAACATGATCGGCTTGATATACTCGCGGCGCTCGCCACTCGGCAGCACCATACCGAACGACCGCGCAAAGCCAGTGACGACCGGTTCGCCAAACTTGTTGCCATAGTCCGACGCGCCGTTCGACGCCTGCACGAGGATGTCGCGCGGATGCGCGAGCGTCGGTGGGTACGACAGCGTCGCGTCCTCCCACGGCAGCGTGTAGTCGTCCAAGTGGAGGTTCCCGACTGCGTACGCGCTGACACCAGCAATGACATGGGCGCCACGACCGGTCGCCTGGACATCGCGGATGCGGCCACCGGTGCCCGTCTCAGCGCCAGGAAACGGCGCGACACCACTCGGAAAGTTGTGCGTCTCGGCCGTGAGCAGCACGTGCGACTCGAGCGTTGTCTCGTCGACCGGCGACGGTGCGCCAGCGGTGCGGGGCGCAATCGCCGTGATCGTCGTGCCTTGGATGACCGACGAGTTGTCGTGGAACGCGATCACGCTGTTCTGCTTGGCCGTTGCTGTCAGAGTCGACTTGACCATCTGGAAGAGCGTCTGCGGCATCGCGACGCCGTCAATCACGATCTTGCCGCCAAAGAACCAGTGGCGCGAGTGCTCACTGTTGCTCTGGCCCATGTCAAAGCACTCGACGTCCGTCGGGTCGCGCTTGAGCTTCTCTTTGAACAGCGTGAGGTAGTACTCGAGGTCCCAGTCATCAAAGCCCAAGCCGATCTCGTCGTTGATCTCTTTGAGCGCCTCGACACCGCGCGCCATGATCGGGACCGTTCGCACCGGCGTGACCGACTTGCCGTGCCAGAATGTCGTGAGCGGCGTCGCGTACACCTCTTGCGTCATGCGGTCGCACTCGGTCGCGAGCAGCGCCGTCTCGAGGACAGTGCGTGCAGCAGCGTCGGTCAGGCCATTGGCGGCGTAGCGCACGCGGTACCGCGTCGCGCGCTCGATGCGCTTGACGGCAGTGACGCCACAGGCCTGGCAGATCGCAACTGCGTTGCTCGACCACGCGGTCGAGAAGTTCATGCGCGGTCCGACTTCGACGAGCCAGTGGCCAGCAGCAGCTGCGTCCGCGAGGAACGACGCACCAGCGCGGGTCTGCTGCGGCTCAAACGTCTCGGCGAGCAGCCAGTGGAGCGTGTCCTGCTCGGCCGTCGAGAGCGCTTCAAACACACCGGAGCCGCGCGGCGCCTGTTCGCGTGGCTCGACGTAGAAGCAGTACTCGGTCTCGACCGCGTCGACGCGCACGCCCTGCGGCGCAGCGTGCGTCTGCAAGTGCGTCAAGAGCGTCTGCGTCGCATGGGCCGTGAACGCAGGCGTGCGGTAGAAGCGCAGGAGCGGCGCGCTCGCGTGCGCAGTCTTCTGCTTCTTGTCCGCGGTCGCCATGGCAAACGAGGGGGAGGCGGAGAGGGAGGGTGGGCAGTGAGCTCGTGTGGACGGTTTCGGTTGTGTGCGCGCCATTCGCAGTCGGCAGCAAGCTGTCGGCGAGCAGCTTCGACGTCGAAGTGGCAAGCAGCTACGATCCACTGGCTGGTGCGTGGCGGTTCAACACGGTGCAGAACCGGTGCAGTCGAGTCTAGCGTAAGGTTACGGAGATTGGTTGTATAGGGTAAAGTATGATAGTTGGAACCCCAAGCCCTTACCCGTCACTCGCATTGTGCAACGCAAACTTAGAAATTGTATGCTTCGTTGCATGAAGACGGGCTTGCAAAATGCGTTGCAGATTGTGATGAATTTGCACCTCGTGATCGCGAGACCATGACCCAGCAACAGCATCGACCTGAGTGCGCAGATCGCTGCATCAGGAAGATACATCCACCATGAGTATCATGCACAAGCATATGATCTTCACTGTTGGCGTCATTCGTCGATCAGTCATTTGCATCATATTGGTGGTGATGCTCGATTTCCAGCTTGAGAGCGACCTGTAGGACTTGGGCGTAGGACTGTGTGCTCAGCTAGACGTAATTAATCAATTGAGTCGATAACAGCATAGCATGTGTCCTCCAACAACAGAGCTATGCGATGCGAGACAGGATATACAGAGCTCATGCTGCGCAGTACGCAGTTATCCACAGTTCGTTCGTCAACAAATTCGGACGCAAGGAATATGTTGTAATACTATATTTCGTCTGCATTACATTTGAAGGATGATGTGATTCAATCATAAAACCGGAAATAATCGTCCAGTTTCACCCAGGTAATCTAGTGGTATATAGTTTCATGAACGTGTATTTGCTCAACGTATTGCCATTAACATTAGAAACGAGAAGTAAAGTCGTAAGAAAAAGCTGCAAATATATATGTAAACCTTCAATTGGGATTGAAAACGTTATTCGTTTATAAATCACGTACATGAGAATAGGGACATTCGCCTTGACATGGAACATAGGGATAATCACCTTTTGGAATCTGCTGTACACGCACAAGATCCAGTCTTCCCTCCACGCCAACACACGCTCGCTCTCGCTTGCAGTCAAGCAAGCTCCGTATTCGCTCATCATCATGTACAGCGCCTCGCAGCTCGTCGCGCTCAGCGCGTCGCTTGCAGTCTGCATCTTCGCCGTGCTCTACTCCGACTTCTTTGCAAGCCTACTACCGACCGAATCGGCCGCGCTGAGCAGCCTCGAGCAGGAGCAGCTCATTGCGTCGCTCGTGTTTGAGAGCGCCAAGACCAAGAACTACGTCCAGCAGCGCACGACAGCAGACGACAGTGATGATGCAAGCAGCATCGAAACGCCGCCGCGACTCGCATTCTGCTGCAGCGCCGACCTTGATGTCTCGGTACCTGCTGTCGACCTCATGGCGCGCGTCCAGCAGGTCGAAGAAGAGCAGTTCAAGCAGCACCAAAAGCACAAGACACCGCAAAAGCGCCGTACGTATCCCATGACGCTGCGGAAAGAGCACCACGAGCGCATCAGTACACTACGTGAACTGCAGGAGAGTTTTGCGTTCTACTTTGCGCATGGCGCTGCGGCCGAGCAGAGCATGTCGTCGCCCGAGCAGTTTCGCGAAGTCGTCAAGTTTGCAAACGAACTTGCGAACGTCAAGCACAAGGTCGGCGGGAACGCTGCGACAATGGCCGACCGCGCAGCTGTCGAAGGCTGCGACGTGCTGCTTGGTGCTGCGATCGGCAAAGAGATGCGCAAGCACTTTAACGCGGCGATCCAGCTCGTCGGTTTGCTTGACGACAAGGCGACTGAAGACGTCCACCTCGTGCTCGAGTACAGCAGTGGCGACGCGTTTCGGTCGCACATAACGCCGCGTGCGAACCGGTACTACCTGAACCACGACATCTACAACGCGCGGCTGTCGGTGCTTGAAGAGTTTGAAGCCGCGCTCGACGCGTTTGCACCAGAGCTCGTCGTCTTTGGCGGCCTGCAGCTCATGGAAGTCGAGACCGACGAAGAGCGGCGGCTTGCAAGGCTCATGAAGCTCTCGGACGTCCTGCAGAACCTGTTTGTGAAGCAAGTGCCGACGCACTACGAGTTTGCCGCCGTCTCGGGTATGTGTATTTGTATGGCTACAAATGACTGGCTGTCGTGGCTTGTCAATCGTAGCTGCTGGTAACTGCAGTGCATTTTGATACGTACAGCCAATAACCTCTCACTTTGCATATGCATTTCGACAGACTTTACGCTGTTTGACGACACGGTCCAGCTCGTGTTGCCGTGGGTCGACTCGATTGGCCTCAACGAGCAGGAGCTGTACATCCTGCACCACTACTTGGTCACGGGCGAAGAAGGGACGTCGACGACGTCGCGTCCGACGGTCGCGCAGATCAGCGCGCAGCTCCACGACGTGATTGCGTACGCAGCGCGTGCAAAGCAGACGTTCCAGGCCCAAGGCACCGGCGCTAGCTCTGGTGGCGCTGGTTCTACCAAGCCGGCGGCTGCGGACCTCGCACTCGCGCAGCTGAGTCGCATCCACTTTCACACGCTGCAGTTCCACATCATGTGCCAGCAGGACGACAGCATCTGGGCCGACCCAACGGCTGCACTCGTGCAGAGCGCGCTCATGAGCTCGAAGCTCGCGTGCGGCAAGAACAGCTCGCAGCCCGAGACGATGCGGCCAGCCGCCGAGATGGAAGTCGACCCGACGCGCGTCGAGTTGTTGCTCGAACGCAACGTGCTCGTGAGCAAACAGCAGGCGCTGCACGTGACGCTTGACCCGTTTGACCCGATCGTGACGTGGCGCGAAGCCGACTTTGCGTGCTCGCTCGTGCCGATGCTCGCGTGCAAGAAGCCAGACCACACTGCTGGGCTCGGTGACAACATCTCGGGCACCGGCATGGCGTACCACCGGCTCCTCAAAGCCAAAGCGGGTCGCGGGCCGTAAGGAGATGGAATGAGTCGACACTGTACGAGCCGCTAGTGATGCAGCTCGGTAGTCAGTCACTGCTCTGATTACAAGCCCCTGTTTGCACTGGTGTCATCGTCATACACGACTCTCTGGATCGCTATCCTCGCTGTCCATATCGTCACAATCGCGTCGTAATGCCTCGCATGTGTGTCTCTCGGACGCAGCGTCATATGAAGCGCTATACGCTCACGCAGAGCTCGTGCGCGCGCTCGCACCGACTTTTGCGGTCATGCGCGCAAACCATGGTGCAATCGCAGTGTGCGCCATGATGTCGTCAAATGTCGTGAGCCCAGCGACCGAGCGCACGACGCCAAAGACCGAGAGGTCGGCCATGTTGGGCTCACTGCCGCCGAGAAAGTCGCGGTCGCCGACTGCTGCGACGTAGTCGTTGAGTGCATCGTACAGCGCTGTACGCTCGTCGTCGATCGCGTACTTGGTCTTGAGCTTCTTTGCGATCAAGTACATCGCGACAGCGCCGGCGTACTTGGACATGTACCGCTCGGTCGCGCTGAATTTGCCCTCGGTGAGGCAGTAGTCGAACGCCTGGAGCGACTCGGGGAACGTCCGGTAGATGTTGGGTGGCGCCAGTAGGATCTGTTTGTACATAGGGGCGTACGTTCGTTAGTAATACAACTCGCTCTGTACTAGAACAGCACGGTGTGCGAGCAGCTACGTACGAGCTTGTCGTCGACCCATTTGCGCCAACGCTCTTCTTCGTCGAGCGACACGCCGCCGTGTTCGCTCGCGTCAGCAGCAGCATCATCAACGACGAGCGCACGCAGACGCGAGATGATTGCCGACGAGTCGACGACGACGTCGCCGTTGATCGTGCACACCGGCACCTTCTTGTAGTCGGTCAACGCTTTCGTCTCGCTCTTTGTGAGCGGGTTCACCTCGACAACGTCGTACGGGATGCGCAAGTAGTCGAGCACGGCTTTGACCTTGCAGCAGTACGGACACGGCTCGTACTGGTACAGTGTCACCTTTGGCAGCGCAGTCGCTGCTGTGGTAGTCGTCACCGGTGCATCTGCTGCCGCTGGTGCAGTCGCGCTTGAGCAGAACGTGCATGCAGCAGTCGTGCCGCCTGCTGCAAACAGACCCGCGACACTGCGCGTCTGTGTCGATCGCACACACAAACAACAGAACGAGCAGCAGAATTGCTTGTGTGAACATCCAGCATGGAGTCCGTGGCTACGACTATTAGCAGTGCACGCGCACGTAGGCGATGTCACAGGGGGTGCATGTCGTTATGGAATCGTCATCACCTTTTGTAGCAGTGGCGAAACGATCGCAGCAGCAGGAGGCGCTGCAGTGCGCGCCACTTTTGTCGAGAGCGCAGCGGAAATGCTTATTGGGAATCGACGCAGCGGCGCCTGCACAAGCGATGCACGCAGCACCTTCGTGGCTGCAGCCGAACGCTGGAGCATGGGCATCATGATGGTGCTGGTCGTTTTTTTGTGGTTTGTGTGTGTGGCCGTCCGTGTCGACGGTTTCGCATACTCAGTACAAATCACTTTTGGCTATCAATTCCTTCGTTTTCCGCACTACCAGCTTTTCAAATGTGCGAGCTCGCTTTGGATCCTCGGCAGCAGCACTGACCTGCTAGCTGCTCAAGGCTGTTTGAAAGGCATCGCTCACATAGGCAGCAGTTCTAGTGCAGGTCATAGTACATGTTCGAGTAGATCAACAGCTGAATGTGCTGTGACGGCACCTGTAGCTGTCGACGCACACATCACACCAGCAAGGCGACAGTAACTGAGACCTACGCGCCAACAACTTCTACGACCAGAACAATGCTTTTCGTGTCTGACTGTCTCTGTGTATGCACGACACGACTACGAGTCGAAGGCGCATCGATCATGATGCGCAGAGCAAGCGTATCGCTTCTGTCCAGCGATCCATTCAAACAATACGAGCACCCCATATATGGAAAGCAACAACGTCGCATTGATTGGCTTAGCGGTGGCGTGGAGCGATGCAGCACACTGTAAGGTGACGGACTGACTGCGAGCGACTCGCACACTCGTCAAGGGGAAAACTAAACACGAACGGGACGGCGCGATAGCAGACGCGTAAGCGCTTAGGCGTAGTCACAGCGGCCGTTGCGGCACACGAAGCCTGGGTCGCACTTGGGGATCATCTTGCCGGTCGCTGGGTTGAGGCACTGGCCGTTCGTGATGCCGTTGTTGTTGTTGTTGTTGTTCGTCGGGGCCGTCGCGTACTCGCAGCGACCGTTGCGGCACTCAAAGCCCGGGTCGCACTTCGGAATCATCTTGCCAGTCGCCGGGTTGAGGCACTGACCGTTGTTCGCCGGAGCCGTCGCGTACTCGCAGCGACCGTTGCGGCACTCAAAGCCTGGGTCGCACTTCGGAATCATCTTGCCCGTTGCCGGGTTGAGGCACTCGCCGTACGTCACGCCGTTCTTCTCCTGCGTGTGCACGCGGATGTGCACCGACGCGGCATCAGCCGACGGCGCGACGAGCGCAGCGGCAGCGACAGCGAGCACGGCAAGGAACGAAATCTGCATGGTGGCGTGTGTGAAGAGGAGCGAGCTGGAGCTGGTGCGAGTGCGAGTGCGAGGCGCGAGGCGAAATGGAGAATGATCGGAGCTCGCAGTAGCGCTCACGTCTGGCGTTGTGGTTGTTGTTGCTGCTGAGCTGAGCTCGATGGCGCTCTTGAGAGCGCCGCCCATCACGACCTGACCACAACCATGGAGCTTTCCAGGTGAGGATTGGGGATTGGGTGATGTGCATAGAGTAGGCAAGATGTGAGCCAAACTACACAATTGACTGGCATCATGACTGACAAGATCCTGTCTTTCCAGATAAATCAGGGTGAATCGGAATGAGATATGCGTTAAGTATCCGATGTGCAAATACATCAGCGTATTTGTATCACGATCTACCAAAGCGATACTTTACACAGATGAGAGCTTCTATTCGAAGCGAATAACGAGATCATGCATTTGGCGTGGACAACACCACTTAATGTGTAATAGAAGAACAGCGAGCTATTGGTAGCATCATAACAATGAAAAGCAATGTATATTAAAATTTCGCAATATTTGTTGGAGTGTTGTTTATATTTCAAAGGTTGTATATATATATATATATATATATATATATGATGGTTATGGAGAATAGGCCACATATATATAACATTACATTATTATCATAAAAATGAACCCCAAACAATGCAGGGCTGATGTTATATTCTAAACTAACTAATCATCGAACCTAGAGTGCTAGCCTTTTCAATACTTACAAGTGTGGAATAATCGACATACCATAGACGCAATTGTTATGTCGAGGCATCACCAATCGACAGATCGTTCTTGGTCACCTAACTGTAATAACGCACCATCACAATGTAGTCTCATACACAACCAGCAAAACACGCTTTTTCATATCACACCTCGTGCGTGTATATTCTCATTTCGACAAACTTTTCATGATTGTTTATCGCTCATAGTTGTTAAACGTGCTGTCTATAAATGATCCATATAGCGTCCGCCAGTGCAGAAGCTGTTGTCTCTGCTTTGGAAGCTTGTTCCGCTAAACGCCGGTTGTACGTGTAAGATTCAAGCTCACAAATGCAGTTGTGCAGCCAATGGTAGGTGCATCACACACCAGGCTGACCGTGTGAGGTAGTGTTTGAGGAGAAGACGTCAGTGTGAAGATTCGCGAGTATGCAATATCGATTGCGCAGACAGAATAGTTATTCACTTTTCAAATGAGCAAATGCATGTTGTCGGACGAACGTGACTGTATTTGACGGTAATTACAACCGCTTTACCCCTTTTTCTAGCTGATGATTCAGAAATATTTTTGCGTTGCTTGTTCGTCAGATACTTTGAGACGGCTATAATGATGCGCATGTTTCGATGTTTTGTGTTTGACAGGTATGTCCTGGGGTGCATCGATGTAGCGTACCTGCAAACGTCGTCATTAAATCGCTGTTCGTTTATTCAAACTTTGTGATACGCTACTTTGGAAGCCAGAGTAGATAGGCATTAGCTCAATGAACCCTATTACTGTATGATTTATGCGGCTCGGCGATGACTGTCACGCGCGACCGTCGCGACAGAATGAGCGAAAGTGGTTGTGCACTTGGCGCTGTAGCGTCACTGCGAGATGCTGCCTCATTGGGCAGACTGACTTGTGGTTGTTTAATAGTGATTAAGCAATATTTAAGTGTATTTGTGTTGCTGCCGAACTTCGTCAATCGCAAAAATGATCAAAAGACCATGACACGGTTGTGGTATATTCCATAGCGTACGTGTAACTTGCATCAGCCTTCCATTTGTGTGCAGAAGTATTCCGATAGGTCGTAACTGATGTAAATGTCCTTGTGATTTTGCCACTTCAATCTATTCACTAAATGCGTGCGAGCAAACGTCTCCAAAATGAGCTATTGAGGCCACGGCTCGGTCTAGTGTAGACACTGTAATCTTCAGAGTGCACTGCTGATGATGCCACCGAGGCGACAATGTATCTCTTTAGCACCTCTATTCGCATCATGCTCGAATCCATCATGGTGGGTAGGACATAGAAGTCCAAAATTTCTAACTGCAATAGAACGTATACGCCACACCCAACCGTATCTAATATTTCGTAATTTAAATGCCAATGTATTCTGCAAGATACATATATTTGGTCCGTTTAAGATTGCGCTGCTATAATAATATTCAATTTTAACGTGGACGGCTGATTCGATTTGTACCTGTGGCCATATTCGTTGCTGCACTCGTTGCGAGCTGCGTGTGATTATCTATAAACCATGTGCTGCAATTGTTCAGGTGCAGATCCATCGCTCCGACAATTCGTACTGCGAAGCCTCCGCGGCGTTTGTCAATTCGAGCATTGCTTATCCACTTTAGTCTGTTTTCACAAAGAGAGCGCGTGTCCATGTAAACACAGCAACAAACAACTACGTACTGGTCGACATGCGCCACCGAGAAATGCAGAAACCCGCGTTAGCTTACAGCCATTTAACGATCCGAAATTTGCCATCGTAGGTGTTCGTGCAGCACTTGTAGCTTGTTCATGTGAGTATGCTCCTTGTGTTGCGCATCATCGCCTCGACGAGATTATTCCTCTCGCTCAACTTCCAAAGTCGCTTGCAGTCGTCCTGATATAGTAGGTCGTGTGCATTGTCGGTTATCGTCGCGATCGACGCACCTACTGACAGCATGGTATGCACCTATTTACCGCGGCTCAGCCGCATACGTAGTGCGTCGTCGGGTATCATCTCGCCCAACGTACTCACTGAGGCGACATTCGATGATGTACTGTTTAGTGCGTGCCACTTTGATGGTGGTAGTCCAAATATTAAAGATTAGGTGTGTTATACAAATCGAATAACTCTTCGCGTTGTTGTTGGAAGCGTGCTCCCACCAAGCGCCTCTTATTATTATTATTATATATTATGGAGGGAGCCCTCAGCTCACGCTCACTCCAAGCGACAGCGCGGCGGATACAAGCATACCTACACAGCATTTGCTCGTCTCGGTGATTGCGAAGGTGCGTCACGCCGCGCTCGACTTGGCAGCAGCGAGTTGCGTCTGCG
>JAADWX010000884.1:0-13014 GCA_023336405.1 Globisporangium echinulatum | reverse complement strand
GCTGAAATTTCACCACAAGTACGCTCGCGGTTGGTTCTATCAGCTCACATAAAATCTCGCTCGCAAACGCATTTTTGCAAGTGAAATATTTATTTTGGTATTTTTTTCAATGGTGTCCGTAAGATTTTGGCGCGCACTGTACCTTCGGGCCATAAATACCTCACAAAAGAAGTAATTTGTAAGGGTTAAGGTGAAGTCGTAAGAGCATTAAGCGTGCATCTGTTGAGCAGTGATTACTCAGCGCACCAATTAGAAACGTGGTACTGCTGCTGCTGCTTGCAGCGAATTACCTGATATCACAGTCGCTCGTAGTCGAGAATACTCTCAAGCGGTCATTTTTGTAGTCGAGTTTACCACTTCTGCAATCTTAAGTTGCTCATTCATACGAGCGATGGTACTGACTGACTTCTAGCACTGCTCTCTTCGTCTATATCATGACTGCTAGCGCTGCTCTGTTCGTCTATATAGTTACGAAAACAAATACCATAATTATAGCGGCTCATAATGACTGTCAAACGCAAGTATTCAATTGCGTTCGCGCTTATGGCTCGTATTCCAACAGATTTAGTTATCGCTCTAGTAGGTAGAGACATACCAAATGCGCTGCGTTTCTACTAGGTAGATGTGGTTGAAGGTTATGACCACATCCGTCCCACGGTGTTCCCGCATCCACTACAGGCTTAATTTTAAACGACTTTACAAGAGCTGTTGACCTGTTTGCAGCACACGCTGCTTTTTGCTCGGATCGACAGCGAACTGAGATGGCGCGCGCCAGCATGTATATCGACGGTACTTTTGAGCGTACCTCGCGACGCTGTAATGTATGGACAATAATCGGTGTGCTTTGTTCCTTGTTTACAACCTCCACGTACTCAACCACGTCGTCGCTGCAAAATTCTCTTTCCAAGCAATGGGCATAAACTGTCGTTCCGAACGTTTATTTAATGTCAAAGTGAATACATACTGGACATACATCGAGCACACACACGCTGTGCTGCTTTTGTATGATTTATGGAGTAGTAAGACAAAATGCCTATGACCCATTCGATAGGTTCGGTTGCACTCTGTACGACGCATTTCAGTGTTCGCCTTCGGTCGTATAATTGTGTACCAAGTAACACACAACGACACACTTGACGACTAAACGCTACAGTTTGTAAAAATCATACTTTTATATATGGCGCAAAATTGGCAAGACAACATGTGACGGGTCACACACACTTTCGCGTGAGGAAGCGCACACCTATGAAAGATATTACTAGCAACGATCGAGCCCTTGATCCAGTTTCACCCCAACAACTTGTCTTGTTAAGGATAAACTTTAACTGTTTTTGTGGCAGCGCTTCTTACATATGAACGCAGGTGACTGACATCGTTTATTATGTCATACGCCACATCTAGTAACTTGCGTGTTACCCCGTGACATATATACTGGAATGATCGCAACATAGGCAGATAAGGAAAACCATTTTAAGTATCAGCAGGTTGGAGTGCGTGCGCAATATGTGATGGCTGGGTGTTGCAATTTGCACAAACACGCGCTTGATACCGGTAGTGTACCGACATTGACAGCTTTCCAATAACCAAAATTTCTCGCTACGACATGTCATATTAACATTATCAATACATATTATCTCCTTGATCTTGGTCAAAGTCAGTGCAACTTTTTATCGAGTGACAAGAAGACGTCTGTGTGTTTATAATATCGTATGTAATATTAGAATCGACAATTTGTCGATATAGCATTACTTCTTAATTAAGTCTCCTTGTTCTTGGTCCAAGTCAGTGCATCAATCTTTGTGAGTGACAAAGAAACGTATGCGTGTCTGTGTACCACAATCTACTCGCTACACAACAAAATGCTCTTATACAGCTATTTACACTGGCCAGTGCTGTTTACCCCTTCACACCAAACAATCGTCACCAGCTCGACGAGGACGACACGCATGGTCTTAAACGAGTGAAAATATTGAGTGTGCTAAACCAATCTATACAAAAGAAATTGTGTTTGTCAAGTGTGGTAGAGGATCTGTATACATGTTCCTGCTCTTGTATAGCAAATTTGCTACAAGAGATTTTTTCGTTAACAGCACCACCGTATTGTACCACCCCGATTTTCGATTTTGCCTTGAATTTGTATAGCGAAGCCGTGTTTGCCAAATATTAGCTAAATCAGGGTTGCGGTTAAGGTTTGACGTCAGCTATGGTGCTAAATTATGTCGCCTACGTGTCCCTGGGAGAACAGAGTACAATTATATTTTTGTCCAATCACAGAAGCTCAATATCAGCCAATTATTTGTCGTCGCCAGGTCGAAACCCAGTTTCACTCGCTCAATTTCTCGCTCGTTCATCCCTCGCATACGCAGACACGCCGCAGCACACAGAAGTAGCAGCAGGCACAGAGCAAGAGACAACACGCGCGCATACTCGCGAGCACGCACACGCAGTGAAGCATCAGCATGGCAGGCAAGACGAAGGCTTCTGCCGCATCAGCATCACCACCTTCCTCGGCTGCAAAGCCAAAGCCCAAGGCGAATGGCACGGCCGCATCTGCTGAAGACAAGCAGCTCGCAGCGCTCGCTGAGCAGCTGCGACAGGAACGCAAGAAACTCACGCTCTTGCGCCGGCCGCTGAGTACGCTGTACCACTTTGGCATCGTGCTCGCGCGCTTCCTGCAGTGGCTCGCGTTGTACGTCGTGCAGCACAACGCGACGCGGTTCGTTGTGTTGCCACTACTTGCAATCTGGGCCGGCGCGTCGGTCGTCGATGGCGAGCACCACCGCTTGCTCGACGAGTTCAACGCAAACGTCGAGTTTGTCGTGTGGTGGGTCGGGCTTGGCGTGCTCTCGTCCGTTGGCCTCGGCACGGGCATGCACTCGGGCATTCTGTTTCTGTTTCCGCACATCTTCCTCGTTGTCCAAGGCGCGCAGGAGTGCGGCTCGACGAACTTTGACTCGCGCAACCACATGTGGTTCCGCGACTTTGATGCGACGTGCCAAGGCGCACCGCTGCCACATGGCGCGACATTTGCTGCGATCTTTGCCAAGGTGTTCTGGCCCGCAATGCTCTGGGGTGCCGGTACCGCAGCCGGGGAGATCCCGCCGTATGCGCTCAGCCGTGCAGCGCGCCTCGCTGGCCAGCGCAACGAAGAGTTTGAAGAAATCGCAGCCGTCAAGTCGCAGTTCAACGTCATGAACCTCATGAAAGACTGGATGATCCGGTTCCTCGAGACGCACGGCTTCTGGGGGGTGTTGCTCATGTCGGCGTGGCCCAACGTTGCGTTCGACCTCTGCGGCATCTGCTGTGGCCACTTTCTCATGCCGTTCTGGACGTTCTTTGGCGCGACGCTCATTGGCAAAGCGCTCGTGAAAGTGAACCTCCAAGCCGCGTTCTTCATCACGATCTTCACGGACAGGCACATGACGCAAGTCGAAGCGTTCATTGCGCGCGTGACGCCCGCGACGTGGCGTCTCGATGCAAAGGTCAGCGAGTTTCTGCTCGAGTGCCGCGAGAAGTTCCACTCGGCGCAAGGCGCTGCTGCTGCTGCGCACGCGGCCGGTCGTGCTGGCGACGCAGCAGCTACTGCGACGACCAAGTCGAGTCTCATTTCGCAGGCCGGGTCGCTCGTGATGGTCGCGTTCATTGGGTACTTTGCGGTCTCGTGCATTGAGCAGTTTGCGCAGCAGCACGCCGCCGAAGAGGACGAGAAGACGCTCAAGAAGCGCAAGTAGATCGACACTACGTGACTGGCTGACCAACTGCGTTAGTTGCTTCGACACCCCAACCAACCAACCAACCGCCTTAGATGAACATTTCCATTCTCAAGACCCTCCATGACTCGGCTGCTGCTGCTCTCGGCCGCAAAGTGACAGGCGATCGGCACGCGTCGAGCCGTCTCGGACGCTCCTAGCTGCTGGGCTGCATCTGCCGTCGTTTGCATCTTTACGTCGATAAACGAATGAATGCGCTTTGAAGCAGCAGCACTTCGTGTCTCTCTCGTGTCTCTCATCTGGACTCGTGTGAATGGCTCCGTCCTGCACATGGGGCGTGCAGCCAAGAGGCATGAATGCTCGTTCATTTGTTTGTATAGTGTACTGTGTCTGTGCACAAGTGTTCGTATGTGCGTCGTCGATCGCGTCTGTAGCTCGCGCTTACGCGTGGCCACTGCCGCTGCGCAGCTTGCTGTCATTGCGCTGAAGCTCCTCGAGCCGCAGCTTCTCGGTCTGTGCGAGTTCCATGTCGCCGTTCTGAACAACACACAGGTAGAGAGCAGAAGGCGTCAGCGACAGCTCGACATGCACATACACACCCGTGTGACGCACAGTGACGCACCTTGAGTGCGATCATGTCTTCGCGGTAGCGCGAGTCGGACGGCAGCGCATGCGCCACGGGTATGTGCTCAAACACGGGCTCCGACTCGACGTGCCAGTAGCTAATCAATCGCACAAATAACGCAGGTGCGTCAGTACGACTAGCAGCTCCATGCTCCAAGTACAAGCGCATGGACTGCTATCCACACACATCGTACACTAATCAGCACGAGCCGTCGCATACGTACATCTTGTTGTCAAACTGCAGGTGCGAGAGCCACGAGCCCTGGATCGTCGCAACTGCGTGCTTGGCCGACTTCTGCTCTCACGAGCACATACACATGACCATATGAGTGCACGTCCGTCAGTCAGGCTTCGCAGTGCATACACACACAAAGAGAGCGACGCTGATCGCGTGTCGCGTCCTACATTGGCTGGGAAGATCGCGCCTCTGATGTCGTTGGCGCGCGACTTGGTGAGGAAGCCGCTGTTGGCGCCAAACGTGACGTCGCCCACGAGGTGGTGCGCAGCGTCGACGAACCGACTCGTGCCCGTGAGCTCGACGACGCGCTCGCCAAAGAGGATGCCGCTCATCTTGATCTGCGGCACCGTGTACGTGATCGTGTGGCCGTCTGCGAACACGACCTTTGCCGAGCCGACCTGGTGGTTCACGATAGAGTTGCGGCTTGTCGTCGACTCGAACTCGTACACGCCCGAGAGCGTGTAGAGCCCTTTCGGACCCGTGAGTGTGAACGCTGACTTGACGGGGTGGTGTCCTACATGTTCCATAAAGACCTGCGTGCCGTCGGCGTACGTCGCTTCGTACGTCTCGCCCAGGATCGGATTGAATGGCTTGAGTTGCCCAGCGCAGAAGTGGAAGCCGCCCGCGACGAACGCGATGACCAACTTCATGCGCTCGAGCGGGTCGGCACTCAGCGCTGCCTTCTTGAGCAGCGTCGGCGCGTAGTTCCAGCCATCGGCGACGCGCTCGAGCAGCGTGCGCGGCTCAAAGATGCGGATCGGCAGCGAGATGCGCACGGCGAGCTTGCCCGAGAGCAGTTGCGAGCCAACTTGGACCATCACCTCTTTGAACACACCTTGCTGCTTCTTGAGCGCGTCGTGGTCAAGGAACACGAGTCCGCCTTTCTGGTTCATCCGAAAGCCCTGGAGCCACAGCATGCGGTCCTGCACCTGGAAGTGGGCCCACGACGACTCGTGCGAGAGGCTCGGGACGCGGCGCTCGCGCTCATGCAGCTGTGGTTGTGTTTGGGACTGGTTCGATGCGCTCACGAGCTGGTTCGACTTGGGCGGGGTCTGTGTCGTCGTCGTTGTTGTTGTTACAGCTGATGCCGGTGCGATCGATGCGCTGCTGCCGCAAGGTGAGAACGTGGCCTTCTTGTTGTCGAGCGACACGCTCGGCACGAGGTTGCCAATGTGCAGGTTCACGCTTGCGAGCGTCAGCTCATGCTCGGTTGACATCGCTCGGTCACTGCTAAACGAGGGCGAGGTGGTGTGTCGAGCAGGGCTGCTGCTACTGCTGTTGCGAATGTTTGAGTGAGAAACCGAGGAGCTACAGCAAAAACGCTGGACGGTCGAACCGACGCGGCGCGTGGATCCGATTGGACGCTATCTGCGTCTACCGAATCGCAGCGCAGCTGGCCGCGAATAGCTCCGATCTGAGCTGATCGCAAGAAGAAGGCAGCGCGCTCGGACGCTTGCAGTAACGCAAAGCAGATCGAGGGATCATTGCGACTCACACAGGCCATCTGTGCGTGCACACGTGTGGCGCTTGCTCGCTGCGATCCAGAACGAAAGCTGCTCTGGATGGATCAGCCGCCGTCGTTGCTGACTTGGGATTTAATGAGCGAGGTGGATGCGATCATTATGTCAGCAGCAGGCTCCGGCTCTGTGTCATGCACGACACCGCGACACTATCAACTTTATCTAAAGCGACTGTGCATGATCTCGATAGAGATATAAAACAGGTGGCATTAATTACAATATCCGTCAGTAGATGCAGGAAAGAAGCCGAGGGAGCAACGACGAAGCAGACATGTGCAAGCGAAGCGCAGCAAGCGGCACTCGGCATGATCTGCGTAAGCGAGGCAAGCGTCCAAACCCTAGTGTTTGAGTTTTGCCTACAATTTAGACCGATCTATAGCAATTGTCTGCTGTTGATTCTGTTTGCTTTTGTGATACTCTCCATTTTAGCACGGAATATATCAAATGTAATATTGGACCCAAGGGATTTTGATACCCTATATTACAATTTGGTTCTAACGGGATCTGCCGAATAGCATATCGTATTACAAAGGCATTTGAGAGCATTGTATCCGAAATGTATGACATTTAGACCGGTATGTATGATAATATTAATGAAACTGCTACCAATAATAAGTCAGCAAATCGACACCTGGCTAAATGAGCACCCGCCAGAAAGACAGAGTCGACGCGACAGTCGTGGGCTGCGACCGAAATGAGACCAAGCGGCGAAACAGAGTGGCAACACACCCGTCTCACACTGTCAGGTCCTCGAGCTCGCTCGGACTCATTGGATCAAAGCTATACGTGCGGCTGCTCGCGCCACTCACAGACTTGGGCGGCGTGCGGCCCTCGGAGCTGCGCGAGCCCGATGTCTTCCGACTCGCGGACGCAAGTGGCAGCTCCTCGGTCGCTGACGTTGGCGCAGAGTCGACTTCGAGGTTGTGCTGCGGGTGCGCGCTCACGAGCTTGTTCAGCGCCTGACGCATCACGACGACTGAGACCTCCTTGCCGCGGTCGCTCGATCCGCGCTGTGATCGTCGCCATTCACACATGTACATACATATGCATCGTCAGCGTCATGTATCAGATCAACACACTTCCAAACCTACACACCGATACACCCAACGACTGTACTACGGGACGCACCTGCTGGAGGATCCGCAGAACGTTCTCGCTGCTCTGGATCGAAATGAGCAGCGCCTCGGAGAAGCTCGACATGCTAATGTCGTCGAGGTCGATCGTGCTCGAGGCCACAAAGTTGTGCAAGTACACGTCGTGGATGATCAGCTCGTCGGCGAGCTCGGGGTACTGGTATCGAAACGAGTCGGCCGCGACAAAGTGGTCCGGGTCCCAGCGCGGCCAGATGTCGGCCCGCGCTGCAGTCTGGACCTTTGCGAGCTCGTGCGTGAGGCAGTCCTGGAGCCGCTTGCGCATGCTGCTCGTCCACACGAGCGTCGACGAGCTAATGTCCTCGCTCGACTGCAGCTCGTGGATGAACCGGTCCGGCGACGTGCGCAAGATCTGCACGACAACAGCACACATACACGGACAGATAGATATAGATGTACCACGAGCAAACAAGTGCATATCATCAGTCAGCTGCTTGTAACACTGTTAGTCCGTCCAGTCGCTTCGCCAGTCGCGAAAGCAGCAGACGCACCCGCACAAGACTCGGTGTGAGCAGCTGCTTGAGCACGAGGTACGTCGACGACTGCTCGCTATAGCTGCTGCTATTGCTGGTTTTGTCGTTCAGACACGCACGCAGTGTGAGCGCAGCGCCGCGCACAGCTGAGAAGAACCGTGACGGTCGGTGCTGTAGCAGCACGGGCGCGTCACTTCCAGCATCCGCGTCGTCAACTGGCGACTCGGTGATGTCGTCTGCTGGACAGAACGCGCTCGTGTCGATGAGGTGGAGCAGTCCGCCGGCTTCGACCACGAGCGCGCGCAGCTCGTCGTAGAAGCAAAGGTTCGCGAGGCAGTTGAGGCACACAGCTACCGCGTCCGCCGAGTACGTCAGCACCGTGCGCTTGCTCGAGAGCTCGAGCAGTGATGTGATGACGCGCGGGTGCGTGCGGATCGCGTCAATGCCCGTCGGTTGCACCGACAGCGTCGTGAGCACGTCTGTGATGCGGTACAACAGCACGCGCGCTGTGTGCGTCACGCCGCGACTGCTCTCGGTCTTGAGCAGCTGCTGGTACGTTGGGTTGAGCATGCGCTCGAGCGCGTCGCCAAGCACGCTCAGTCCCGTGGCTTCGAGGAACGCGCGGCACGTGGCTGCGTTCACGCCGCGGTCCTGCGGCGCGCTCAAGATCGCGAGGAACAGCTCGAGCGCGAGCACGCCGCGCACTTGGTCGCTCTCGTTCAGTAGCGAGCGCCGCAGCGGCGTGAGCAGCGCCTCGTACTGCTCGGCGCGGATCTCGACGTCTGCGCAGTGACTCGGCACGAGCTTCACGAGCGCCTGGAGCAGCATCACTTGGACCTCCCACGGCTCGTTGCGGGGCCGCTTGGTCGGCGACGGCGGCCGACCGCCAAACAACGACTTGGTGCGGCCGAGGTCCACGAACCGCGCAAACAGCGCGTGCACGAGGCGTGCATACATCTCGAACGTCCATTCGGTCAGGAACTGTCCGTCGCCTTCGATGTACGACCGCAAAAAGATGTTGCTCACAAAGATGTCGTCGTCGTCGTCGTCTGCGACGTGGTGGCTGGTGCTGGTGCTGCCATCCCAACTGTTACGAGAGTGTGGCGACGACGGCATCGCTGCTGCTGTTGTTTCGTCGTGCCCATCGGCCACATCGCTGCTACCGCTCGACGTCCCCGCTGCGTACTTGCTCTTGAGGTACCGGAACAGCCGAATGCGCTGACGGCGACCCCACATCACGTCGGCTGCGCGCTTCGTGTGCGCGTTGAACACGTCGACAAACGTCTCGGGCGAGCTCGACGCGAGCAGCGGCGCCATGCCGCAGCCGCCATACCCGAGCGCATCGTCAAGCAGCTCGTGGAGCTCCGACTTGCGCAGTCGGTCACCACTGTTGCTGTCACTGCGACTACTGCCATTGCTGCTGCTCTTGGGACTGAGACTCACTGCGCGAGTCGCGCGTGGTGGTACAGCGGCGTAGTGTTCCTTGAGGAACGCAGCTGCTTGGAGACACATGCCCATGCCGTTCGGGTCGCAGCTCGCAAACAAAATGTACACGAGCGCAAGCGACTTCCAGTTCGCATCTGCTACTGGCTTAACGAGCGGCACGAGTGCAAACGGCGCAGTCGTAGTCGTCGCGGCTGCGAGCGCACTTGCACCGGTGCTATCAAGAACCGCAAGTTGCTGGAGCAGCGTCAGGATGAGCGACACAGTGATGTGGTCGAGCGTCTCGACCGTGAGGAGGCGGCAGAGGAACGCGCGCTTCGGACGCACGAGCAGCAGCGTGTATTTGGCGCGCCGGACGATCGCGAGCAGCACAGTCAGGCCGGCGCGAATGAGTCCGTCGTTGTCGTTGTTGACGTACCCCTGGACTCCGTCGCAGTCGAGGAAGCCCTCGTCGTCATCGTCATCGTCGTCGTCGTCGTCGGTGTCCTCGTCCTCGGTGTCGAGCCCTGCGACGCGGCGCGAATGCGACAGCGTGTGGATCAGCGCCGGGTCGGCGAGCACGTTCACGACCGCAGCAGCGACGAGCGCACTGACGCGGTTCAGACTCTCGGACGGCGCGTTCCGCGTCGTTGCGATCGCCGTGTGAAGAAGCAAAAAGCACTCGCGCAGGAACGCGAGCGGGTACTCGCTGTGATGCGCGAGCATCGCGAGCACTTGACGCGTCGGCAGCTGGCCGTGAAACGTCATGGCGTACCGGCGGATGATGAGTCGGAGACAGCGCACGCAGAGCAGCCGTCGCGGCTGGTGCTCCTCGACTGCGAGGTGGTCCGATAAGTGCCACGCGAGCACGACCGGGTCCGCGACCTCGTACGCGTCGGCCAAGTCGGCGATCTTCGGTACGAGGTACTCGATAAAATAGCCGTTCACGACGAGTTCCTGCTGGATCGACCGGAAGCTCACGTAGAACATCTCGTGGTCCCACCGCGCAATGTGTCCAGCACTGCTACTACCATCGCCATCATTGTCATCACTGCTGCTACTCACATCGAGTGTACGCCGCTTCTGTTCGAGCGCGTCGATCTCAGCACGTAGCGCACGTCGCAGCTCCGAGCGCATGGCGTCGCGCCACACAAGCTCGGGTCGCTCGTGCGTCGCGAGCACGGCTTCGAGGATGTTGCGCCAGTGCTCGCCCTGCGCGCGCGCGTCGCTGAGCCACTTCTCGAACGCGCCGACGCCGAGCGTGCGCGTGCTTGCAGCAGTCGAAGCTCCGAAAGCAGCTGCACCAAACGCAGCAGTCGACGGTAACCTTGTCGACCGCTGCTTATCGCTGCTGCTCATGTCAAAGTCAAACGAAAAGTGCGGCAGTGACCGCGTCGTGCGCGTCGATTTGAACGCGCTCGACGCCGTGTGGCGCGAGATGAGGTCCGGGCGGCTCTCGGCCGGGATGAACAGCTCGACCGGAAAGATGCGGTACATCGCTTTCTTCGACCGCGTGTTCCCGGCGCAAAACATCTCGACGAGGTCGATGCACTTGTCCTGCTGCGCGCGCGCCGAGTTCGTTGGCGTGAGCTGTCCATCATCGAGTGGAATGCCGTCGTCCTCGCTATCGGTCTGCACTTGCTGCTGCTGCTGTCCATGCATACGTTCCGTCAGGCACTTAGATTCAGTATCCTAGTGTTTTAAGACGCCCGCTGCCTCGACACTGTCGATTCGCCATACAAACACACATACACACTGGACGCACCGGCTCGGACACGGCCGTGTAGAGCGCATAGAGCAGCGCACCGTACTCGCGCGCCGACTCTTGCAGTTCGTGCACTTGCTCGAGGTCGATGAGCGCAAAGAGCTCCTTTACGAGGTCGATCGCAGCGTCCTGGATCGCGCGACTCGCGTGGTGGCACAGGTCAAGTAGCGCAATGCGCGCGTCGAGCAGTGCACTGACGGCCTGACTGCACGTCACAGCGTCGGTCGTGCTGCGCCGCGCGACGAGCGTGATGTGAAAGAGCTGCAGCGTCGCACTCAGTACGCGCTCGTGGTCACTCGCGAGCTCACGACCAGCGCTGTACTGCACGACGAGCGCGCGCAGGACGTCAAAGCCGCCGCTGTCGCCAAAGTTGCGCCGGTTCGCAGTCTCCCACTTGTCGGTCCTCTCGGTTCCGTCGGCACTCGGAAACGCGGTCACGACTGCGAGCAGCGTGTCGAGCACTGCGAGCTGAAGCTTCGGCGACAGGTGCTGATCACGTGTGTAGGTAGGTAGCGTACAGAATGTGTTAGACAGTGTGAGGTATACGATCAGCCCGTCCGTCCGTCTGCGGGCGAGCCACTGCCGTTGGCCAGGATGTGGAGACGCACCAAACAGCTCAGGAACGGCTTCATGGAGCACTTGGCGCACAGGCGGTAGAGTTCGCGCCACGCGATCACGCGCTTGAAGGTCTCGAGGAGCTGCTCGATCTGCGAGGCCGCACAACATTGCGTGTCAGTGTGGTAGTATACTAAAACCAGCTAGTGAGTGGGTGGGTGAGTGAGTGAGTCGCCTTAACGCACCAGCTCGTCGTTTGCGCTGCGCTCCGTGCGCTCGGTCTGCTCCTGCAGCAATGCGAGCACGACGTCAAAGAGCTTGCGGTCCTTGACGTCAAACGCTTCCGCAACGACCGGTTGCTACAGCAGCAAGGAGCTGTGAGTGCGCAAGCCACACAGCTATGCGTCGACATTACCGCACGGAACTAGCGCAAGCACGTACCTCGAGTGGGAACATGTGACAGAACGTCTGCAGCGCCTGCAGCGTTGCTTCCTTCTCAGCGCCGACTTTGAGACTCACGACATTGCGGATCGCGTTCTTCTGCTCGACTGACCCGGCTTGGCCCATGTTGCTGCTGTATGTAAGTGCGAACCTGTGCACCGCTCTTTCTCGAGGCGAAGAGGCTGGATGAGAGTGTGCGAGAAGCGAGTCGTGGGTGCGCTCGTGTCTCCGCGGATGTACGCGCGCGCCTGTTGAAGCTGCACTCTACGTGAAGGAGAGGGACGATGTGAAAGGAGCACAGTAGCGAGAAGAGCTCGCGTTGATGCAGGTGCTCCTGCTCGTGATGGTGCACGTCGAGGATGCGCGTGAACGACCGAGTGCGACGCAGATGCAGATAGCAACAACCAGCTTGCAGAGCGAAACGTCTGTGCGCAGTATGTGAAACCATTGCTGCAAATATTCTTGTGGTCCACTTGGTGTGCGGATTTCAGAGGGTATACATGATGCAGGTGCATTCAGGGTCGAACCGTCGATGTCGACTTTGAACGACAAACGGTTCATTCCATTTCGCAGGTTCGACATACTGATTTTTATTACTGTGTAGCACTGCGGTGGGTGCGCTATCCGTGTCAAAATCGTAGCCTGATATCCAGCGCTTGCTGTGTGTGTCTGTGCACTTGCGCTGATCTGCAGCGACCCAGCATTGTATCGGCTGTGCGTGCTAGCACACATCGCATAACTCAGCGTGTTGATGGCGTGCCCTCGACGCCAAAGCTTAGGACACCTGTGTCAGTCTGTGCTGACAAGCACACAATCAATGCTGGCAAACCAGCTTTTATGTATCAATACTCACACGAGCGATGCATGTACTCGCATGTACTTTCGACTCGGCTGTTGTGTTGCGTTAGTGTCAACGTCTTTCGCATCTCTGTCTGTCTGTCTATGCGGCTATGTAGTCTGCGTCGTGGCTGTGTACTCGGGAGCCATCGCTCAGCACTCGCAGACGCATCTCGTCTGCATGCAATGCAAACGCACAGTCCGCCTGTTCTCGATACACGTACGAACTCGTCCTGCGCAGATCTGCGCGTTATTTGTTCGTCTGTCCAATGCTGGCG
>JAADWX010000883.1:0-13017 GCA_023336405.1 Globisporangium echinulatum | reverse complement strand
GTCGCTTCGGTGATTGCAAACGGCGTCTGCAGCTCGGTCCACTGCGCACGCACGGTCGCCCAGATGCTGCGCGCGTCGTCCAGCGCAGTCTGCGCATCCTGCCACGGACATGTTGGGTCGGTGTGGATATTCGTACCGGCACCGGAGCTGGTACTGGCCCCCGAGTTGGTACCGGAGCTGACGCTGTTATTTGATCCTGTTGCTGTTGTCGCGCTTCTCGCTGAAGCCTCCGACACTGACACTGACACCGACACCGACGCTGTCGTGGGCCGTTGCGGCGCCGCACTCGCTGCGTCCGCGACATTGCGCAGACTCGGGTGCTCGCACATGAGGAACGCAAAGACGCAATACACGAGGTCGCCACCTGCGACTTCGCGCTCGAGCACTTGATCGACCAGGAACGGTGGACAGCGCGGTACAAGGCGCTCGCACAGCGCTGTCCGCAGTTCGTCGTGGCTCGCAAGTGGCGCAGGCAGTTGAGTCAGCTCGTCCGTCGCAGTCGACACGCGCTGTTGCTGTGTCACGTCAACGTCAGCAGTGACGCCTTCGACTGTGAGCACGCGCTGCAATACGTGGCGCAGCACGACGTGGTCGCGCATGTCGGTCGTAAAGTTCTGGACGACATCGTTTGTGCATTTGGTATCAACTTTGGTATCAACTTTGGTATCGATACTTGCACTCAGAAACGGCCGGAACGTTGCGCTGTGAGCGAGCTGGACGTTGATCCAGCGCAGCACGAGCACGTCGGACGGCAGTCGCAGCAGCGCAGTAAGCGTTTCGCCCTTGGCGACAAGCAGTGTGACGTCGACGTACTGTGTCGGTGCAACCGCGTCGAGCAGGTTCTGCAGATGCTGCAGCGCAACGTCAGCAAGCGCGAGTGCGAGGCGGCCCCAGGCGTTCACGACGCGCTGGAGCGAGCGTTCCTGGCTCGCGTGCACGCGCGCATCGAGTTGCCGCACGAGATCGTCAAGTCCCAAGAGCTGGCGCCGCGCAACGTCAACGTGCTCGCGGGTCGCAAACGCATTGCGGTGCAGCGTCTCGATCTGCTGCACGAGCCGCGCGCGCTGGTCATCGACGGTCGCGCAGTCGTCGCGCGCGTGGGCGAGCTGCCGCACTGTGCGCCGGAGCTTCTCGGCGTTTGTATAGGAAGCCCAGCACCGGAAGAGTCGGTGTGCGCGCTGCTTCGCCCAGCGCGTGCTCGTGCGCGTAAGGAGCACGCGCGTGTACTTGGCGCGCGCGACGACGCGCTTCCAGTCCACAAGCGTCTGCTTGCATACGACGCGGGCCCAGCGCTGCGCGAGGCGGTCGACAACGTGCTCGTTCGTGCGGAGCTGCGTTGTTTGGAACGCGTGCACAGCGTCAAGGTCGACACTGTGTATATGTGCGTGTAGGTGTCAATTGGGTTTTGAGTCATTGGGGCATTGGATGATACGACATTGTCAGCGAGCATAGACAATCAGACACTACGACGACTGCACGTCGAGCTGCTACTTGCTGCTACTCAGTCGAGTCGCGTCAAGAGACAAAGTCACATGCAAGCGAGCACACACATAGACCGACGTACAGGTCGCGTTCGAGCGCCTCGCGGTCGGCACAAACGTGCTGGAGCTCGACAAAGTACGGCTGACGTGCGAACGCCGAGGCGTCGAGCATCCACGTTGCTGTTGTTGCGCTCGAGCGTGTGCTGTCACCATCACCACGACCGCGGTGTCTGTACCTGTCGGTGCTGCCGTCGCTGCCGTCAATCAACAGAGTGTCAGAGGTGTAGGTCGCGCACTCGGCTTCGCGGCGCACAGTGTCCAGGACCTGCTGGAAGCGCGCAAACTTGGCGCTCACGTCTGCGAGCACGTCGAGACAGACGGCTATACGGAACGCGTTCGGGACGCCGAGGTGCTCGGTCGAACGCAATGCGTGCTGCAGCTGCTGCTCAAAGCGAAGCGCTGCACAGTCAGGAGCATTATGAGTGTATGAGTGAGTGACTGAACGTTCAGACGCTGATATTATCACTACTACCGCTTCGACCATCGCCACGGAAGCGCACTGCAAGCAAAATGGATGCAGCACCTTCTTCGCGCGCCTCGGCCTCTTCGCTGTCACAGACTCTGCTCCACGTCTCGATACTGCGGTCTCGCTGACGCGCGGTGTTGCGCAGCTCCGACGTCATCGCGCGGCGACCATCCGTACTGTTGCTGCTGCTGTTGTGCGCGCTCGTATGGCGCAATGTGTCACTGATCGGAGCCAGTGGCGGTGGCAGTGCGGCTCGCGCATTCGCAGCACTAGTGCACGTGGTGTCCTTGTATACTTGCCGCTCCATACACGATCAAATGCCAGCGAGCGACTGGTTGGTGGGTCGGTACCAGATTCCAGACACCGTCGGTTTGCAGCTCGATACATTATGGCGCCTCAAATGTGTCGCTTCGTGTGTCGTTGCTCCCTTTCATGCTGCGAAGGAAGCAGATGTAGACAACGACATGGTCGACGCGTATCGCTGTCTTTATTGCGAGCGAGATCGATCGAGATCTCGCGCTGTAGCAGCAGAGCGATGCTCGGTACTTGCACCCGCTGCTGTCACTGCTACGTGCTTGCGCTGTTCGCTTTTGACACCAGCATCAGCGCTTCAGTCTTGATATTTCGAAGTATCGATATCTTGGTACTCGTGATGCGAAATGCTCGACCTTGATATCTCGCAGTATTAATGATTGGTACTTGATTAGCTCAAATGTAGATATCATTTCAACCTTCGAATAACTGTCCTATTAATTCAATACTAATTGTGTGCCGGAAATGAATAAAAATTGCATTGAACCTAAAGAAGAGTAAGTTTTTGTACGTGAAACTATATTGTGCTTGCAAATCGGTGATTCGTCATTACTGGAGCCTCTTGCGTCATCAATCGAGCCTCTTGTGTATAGTTGGGATTTACATATGTTCTGATTTGCATTCACAAGAATTCGCATTGCATTCGCATTCACTGACAATCCGCCACGATCGATCGCGAGCACTCGCCACCACTCGCGATCTCACTTGTCCACGACCTCGACGCGCACGCACCTCCATACGCAGCACAGCAACGCCACCGCACGCAGCAGCATTACACACAACGCCACCACCAGCTCACTTGCTACCACATACACACGCGCGCTACGATGCTAAAGGAGCAGGACCCGATGATCGAGCTCATTCGCGAGTGGATCATGTCGCCCGTCGACGAGTCGGCCGGGCTGCACTTGTCGGTGCCCGAGGTCTTTCGCATCGTTGAGGACATGATCGCCGAGCACGTCGTGAACCCCGAGAACAGCCGCTTGAAGAAGTACCTCCCGCGCGTCAAGAAGATCTTCCTCCCACTCGACCTCACGCGCGCTGCAAAAGAGGTGCGAACCATACACCATCGCCCGTCTCTATATGTTTGTATATGTATGGCATGTACGCGTTTATAATGGATATAAACGTATACATGTACATGTAGTACGACGCAAGCAAGCACTTTTTGTCGCGCAAGCGCGTGCCGCCGACGTTCAAAGAGGTGCGGCACATCCTCAACCTCGCAACGATCACCGCGATCGCGTCGCACGTCAAGCTCGTGACGTTTGACGCCGACGACACGATCTACGAAGACGGTGGTGTGATCCATGCAACGTCTAAAATGGTTGGTATCATCGTCGCGCTCGTCCAGCGAGGCATTGTCGTGTCGCTCGTGACTGCTGCTGGGTACCCGGGGATGCCTGAGCGATACGAAGCGCGACTCTGTGGGATCCTCGAGGCACTGGCACCGTTGACACCCGAAGAACGCGCGCGGTTTTTCGTCATGGGCGGCGAGTGCAACTACTTGCTCGAGACGTATATACGTCCAACAACTGGCACCGTCGGACTCCGGGAACTGCCTGGTACCGAATGGAAAGACGGCCGTGGCGAGCGCTGGGCTGAAACCGACGTCCAAGAACTGTTGGATGCTGCCGAGCGCGTGCTATGCGACATGACCGCACTGCTGCACATGCCGACGCAGATTATACGCAAAGACCGCGCAATTGGGATCGTGAATGTGTCGCACAAGCGCTTGCTGTACGAGAACCTCGAAGAGATCTGCTTGACACTGCAGCACGAGCTCCGCGCGTTTGCTGTGCCGTTCTGTGCGTTCAACGGCGGGAACGACGTCTGGGTCGACATTGGGAACAAAGCGCTCGGCATCCGCGCGCTCCAGAAGTACGTCCTGCGGTTCCTCCCGCGCGAGCTCCAAGACGAAGAGTTTGTACGTTGGAGTTGCTACTTATGTGTGATATTTGTGTGTTTGATACTTGTATTGATACTTGTATTGATACTTATTTTGCTACGTATCATGATATGCATCGAATATGGAACGCTAGACCAAAATTCAGGGCCGCGAGTGTCTCCACGTTGGCGACCGGTTCACGCGCACGGGGAACGACACGCGGTCGCGCGACGCCGCGACGACGGTCTGGATCTCAAACCCGAGCGAGACCGTGCACATCATGAAAAAATTGCTCAAAGCCGTCGATGCTGCGCGTTCCAGCAGTAGTAGCAGTAGCAGTGACGGTACAAGTGTCAGTGTCAGCGTTAGTGCGGCAGCTGCAGTAACCAACGACGAGGTCGAGCAGCTCGATGCGACGGTCGAAGTAGCGATCTCCGCTGCGACGCACGCGAGTGCGCAGAGCTGAGTGCGTGGGCGTCGCACACCATGTCGCTCGCACTTACTCGTTCGTTGGTACTAGGATCGACGAGTGGGTTCAAAACGGCGGCACATTTAACACTACGTAGTGGGTCCTCGTGGGTCATTGGGATTTACTGCGTGGGATATTCATTCCAGTACATATACGTTCAAGTCCTAATCGTCCCAGTCCGTGCCTATCCGAGCTGCTCCAGCTCGTGCGCACACTCGCGGCGTAGTGCATCGACTTGGTCGGCGACAGCTGCGTGCTCGTCGCGCGTGACATCGAGCAGCAATGCGGCGTCGTAGAGCCGCATGTCGCGGTGCTTGAGGAACCGAAAGAGCTGCATGTAGTCGTTCGTCTCAGCTAACAAGTCGTGCTGCGCGACGCGCAGGAGCGCGAGGGCGAGCGCAAACACGGCGCGCGAGCCCTCGAGTACGAGCACGTCGAGCATGCGGAAGCTCGTCTCGGACGGGAACACCGCGCAGCAAATCGGTAAAAGCCACTGGGTCACGAGCAATAACCCACAGTGTGGCGTCTGGAGCTGCACGAGGTGCCGATAGACTTTCGGTACGCGCGTGCGCATGAGCTGTTCGAGCACGGCGCCGTCGACCTGGAGCCCGGCCATGCCGCGCGTGTAGTACGTTGGGAAGAACTGCTCGCAGAAGACTGCGAGGAGCCAAAAGACGCACTCTTCAGCGTCGATCGAATGACCCAAAGGACCCATTTCGCCCACTTTCGGCGTCGTCCCCGACGAATTCGATAGCGATGGGTCGTGGAATGCAAACAGACAGAGCAAACGCCCGACGATGAACGTCATCGACTGGCAGTACCCGAGCGACCGGTTGTGCACAGCGTACGCGAGCAGCACGCGCGCGAGCGCGCGTTGACCCAGTGCCGAGTTGATCCAGCACTGGTTCCCGGCAAACGTGCGCTGCAGATCGACTTGGATCTGCTTCTCAGCGGCTTCAAAGGCGCTGCAGCCGCTACTGACAGTGTCGGACAGTCCGGTGACAATGTCGGACAATCCGCTACTGCCAGTGTCTCGAGAAGTCCGTGTCAATAGCGATTGAAAGTAGCCGGCTGGAAACGTCGCGCGCAGCTGCAGTGCGCCGCTCATGCGCATGTAGATCGCTGGGCGCCAAGCTGCTGGCACGCCCTGCCACACGAGCTGCTGCAGCGCAGGGCTCGAGCAGCTCGTGTACGGACAGTCGCTGTGTGGTGACTGCGATGCGGTATCAGTATCAGTACCGCTGACATGACAGCTACAAGCGCCGCGACTTGCACCAGCGCTGTGGTTGGCGGAAGCAGCTCGCTGGTACTTATTGTGCCGTGCTGCAGCGGCGCTGCTGGTACCACCACGCGCTACCAAATGGCTCTGGTAATGAAACGCAGCCCATCGTTGCGTCTGCCGCTCGTCGATACATTCGTGCAGCAGACGGTAGTATGCGTACGACCGACTCGGGACGCGGTGCTGCCGTGTCGTCGAGTCGCCCACTGCGTCGCTCGCTATTGCTGCATGTACACGTGGGTCGTACACGCGAAAGCCCATGGCGTCAAACGTGATACTGGTACCAGCAGTCCGATCGCCACTGTAGTCGCTGCTGCTGCAGCTGCTCGTGACGGTCGCAGCGTCGCTGTCGTCATCGCAGCAGCTCGCAGTCGCAGCCGCAGCGCCATAACACTCGACACTGTCATCGAGCAGTTCGTGTGCATTGCTACTCATGATACCAATGCGTGTCGGGTGCGGTAGTGCTGTGATACCATCCGCGAGGAACAGCGTGCGGATCAGGACCTCGCCGTAAATCGGCTCGAGGTGTTCGCTTGATACTTCGGTGGCATCTGGTACTGATACCGACGCGCTGCTACTGAGTGCGAGCCACTGAAGCTTGGCCGGCAGGCCGCGCACAAAGTCCATGAGCGAGAGCGTCGCGGCACCGACGCTTGCGTCCGCGCAGTGCGTGCGGTGACGGATCTCGATAGTGAGCGTCGCGTCGGCAGCTTCGGGTACGCGGAACGCTGTCGTGACACTAAATGCTGGGTGTTGGAACGCCAGTGCACTGCCGGTGACGCGCACGATCTCGTCCTGAACGTGTGCGTTCTCGGACCGCACAGAGTACAGCACTTTGGTACCAACACGGTTGATACCAGGTGTAGTACTTAGGCTGTTGCTGTTGTTGCTGCCGCGCTTGAGTGCAACGAGTGGCACCGTGCGGCGTCGGTACGCAAGTGTTGGTGCCGATACTGGCGCTGCGTCAGGCACACTCAGTGTGAACACGCTGTAGAAGTAGCCGCGATCTGCCATTGACGCAGCGGTACTGGTACCAGAAATGGTGCAGATGCTGGCAGTAGTCAACGACGCAGTTGCTGCAGCAAGCAAGTCGCGCGCCTCAAGCAGCTCAAAGTGCAGCGTCCCAATGAACGTTGGCGGCGACTGCATCGGTGCTGCAGTACCGCTACTGATACCATTTGCAGTCGTGCTGGTACCGCGTGGGAAGAGACCCAGAATCCGACGCAGACCGTTCGCAACGCCGTTCGTAGTTGCAAACTCGTGATCCACAAGACTCGGGACCGAGTACGCGCCAGCGCCATTGCGGTTCACTGCACGTACGCGCACGAAGTACTCGGTGTCGCGGTCAAGGTCTGCGAGCCAGTAACTTCGCGCGTCAGGCTGCATGCGCACACGCACGCGGTCCCACTTGAGCAGGAGCGTTGAAGGCGAAGTTGCGGCTGCTGCTTTTGGTAGCAGCAGTGCAAGTGCAAGTAGCGCCGATGCGCTCGTGATACCTTGTGGTCGTCGACACACCTCGAGCTCAAACCAACGCGGCGCAAGCACAGCGCGCAGCTGCGGATCGGTCGGCAGCGCGACGTCCCACGCGACACCGAGCGAGCTTGCGTCGGCGCTGATGCAGCGGACGTTGTGCGGTGCAGGTGGCAGCTGCGCGACCTGGGCGACAAAGCGCTTGATACTTAATGTCTTTGCAACGTCGAACGCAGTTTGTCCCTCTGCGTTCTTGCTCAGGATCGGTGCGTCTTGATGGATCGTCGCATTGTTGGTACCAGCAGTGGTACCGAACACGAGCCACTCGCACACAGCAGCGTGGCCGCCCATTGCTGCGTAATGCAGCAGCGAGTAGCCACTCGCATCGAGTACTGCAAACGCGTGGGATTCCGAGTCGAGCGCAAGCGCCCACTGTAACACGGCTATGCGGCCATTGTACGCTGCGTAGTGGAGCAGGTTGCGGCCGCTGAATGACGTGATCGACAGCGGTACGAGCGGCTCTGCTACTACTGCTGATTCAGCGTCGATACCAATAGTGGTACCATCTGCGCAATTGGTTTTCGTGTTTCGTATCAGCAGCGACGCGTACCACTGGAGCACATCGAGACGGCCATGGATCGCTGCGAGGTGCACAATGTGCGAACCGTTTGCGTCGATGACGCTGACGCCGCGCGGTTCGTGCGCATGCAGCAGCTGCACGAGCTCGAGTGCGGTATCGCCAGCTGCGATCGCGTCGTGCCATGCAGTGCGGCTGAGGTCACACTGTGCGAGTGCGTCGATGCCGTGGAAGAGCAGCGCCTTTGCGACCTGCGGCTTGCCCGCGCGACACGCATAGTGCAGCAGCGTCTTGCCATGCGCGTCGACGTAAAAGTTCATTGCAATCGCTGTTGCGCGCGTCGGACCGCACTGCAATTGTCGTTGATACTTTGGTATCAGCGAATGAGTATCGGTACTCAACGTCGCAGCTGGTGAGAGCGTGAGGTCGAACGCTTCGAGGAAGCCAAAGAACGTGTCGCTTGCGATCGATGCAAAGAGTTCGCTCGGCGACCAGAACGCTGGTGCACCGATCACTTCATTGTTGTTGCTGCTGGGTGCGTCCTGCACTGGTGCGTCAGTTGTAGCATCAGACGGCTTGATACTCGTGTTGGTACTTATGACGGCAGCATTTGTGGTCTCAGCTAAGCGGATCGGGTCGATCGGATCGTCTGTGTTGGCCGAGGCAGCGTGTAGTGTCGCGAGTTCGAGCGGCACGACCTCAGCGCCATCGCTGCACTCGCTCACGACGCGCTGCTGTAGTCAGCAGTGATGGAATGACAGCGAGCGACCGCAACGCGTAAGCGTTGATACCTAAAGGACGAAGTGTGTAGATGTACAGATGTGTGTGTGTGATGAGGACAATGCATGTACGCACCTGACGCGTTGCGTGGCTCGCGTACATTGCGCTGCAGTGCGAGTCACTAGCGCTGTCTAACGCAGCGGCGCAGCATGCTGCTGGGTCATTCGCTGCTACATCTGCGTGCGCTGCTGCAACAGACATCGCAAGCGGCGCGGCGAGCGCTGGCGTCGGCAGCATTGCAATGCCGATCGACTTGCGCGGCACGATCGGGCAATCGCCTCTCGCGAGCAGCACTGCAGTTGCGGACAGCGCAACGAGCGGCGACTGTGTTGTGTTCCGCTGTTGGTGCGTGCCAAGAGACGCATCGCATTCGCGTTGACGCATTGTCCCAAGTTAGATTGGGTGGACGCCACGCATACAGCCAGATCGAGCATACTTACAGTGCTGATCTCCATAGTTGTGGCGTATCGAGTGCTTGTAGATGGTATCAGACGCAGCGCTACGGATGCATCTGCAGCCAACAGGGTACGTGAATGAGCTGCTGCTGTTGGGTAAGTGACGATTCCGGCGAAGAGCCACAGATCGCTGCATGTGCTCAACCCAACGCAACACTATCAAGCGTCGCCATTGGGTTCATACTGAAACCAAGCGAAATGGACTTGCACACGATGTGTCGAATCAGGCAAGAAAAAGTACCATAAAGTAACATTTTGTAGCAGCTCGATGATGATCATACATGTCGTGCGTTGCGAACGCAGCGACAGTATCGCATTGCGTTACCTAAGCATCTCTGAACGCTCGTTGCACAAGCGATCGATGTGTTATGCAGTCGGACTTGTCAACGTGCTGCTCGAACCTAATGCTTGCAGCAGTTAAGTAGTACCTGTGTTGGATCAAGTGTTTCCTCAAAGAGTGTTGGTCTCCTTGAACACGTTTGTGCCAAAAGTAGCACACTACGAAAAGTAACAGAATCGTCACCTCGAACGGCGAGCTCGACCCGACGTGAGCGCAAGCGCGTGCCTTCAGCCGATCCAATCCATCACCATCTATCGCAACGAGTCGCAGCATTGCGCTACGACTGCTCACATACACAACTCTCGCACTTGCGCTTCTGCGTCCACGCCCACCAGCACCACCACCACCTGATCTCCTTCTTGACACAATGATGCGCCGCATGTTCTCGACCGGCACGGCGCGCACGCGGCCAGTGCTCACGACGATGCTGCCACCGGGTACGTTCGAAGGCAAGATCGCGCTCGTAACTGGCGGTGGCACCGGCCTCGGCAAAGGCATTGCAACAAAGCTCTCGGACCTCGGCGCAACGGTCGCAATCATGAGCCGCAAGCGTGGCGTCGTCGACGTCGCAGCACGCGAGATCGAGGAGATCACGGGCAACCCTGTGATTGCACTCACAGCCGACGTGCGTGACCCCGAGCAGGTCAAAGCCGCAGTCGACGAGCTCGACGAGCGCGCCGGCATCCCGACGATCGTCGTAAACAACGCGTACGTACATTGTAACTGTGCTGTGCTGTACTAGTATGCTCGTATGAGACTGGCTGGCTTGCTGGCTGGCTGTAGTCCAGCAGCTCATCTGACGCTACTCATGCTTGACTGACTATATGTATACACACATACGCAACCTCTATTTCGTCACTATAGCGCCGGGAACTTCATCTCGCCGTTTGAGCGCTTGAACGCCAAGGGCTTTGGGACGATCGTCGACATTGTGCTCAAAGGCACAGCGAACGTGACGCTCGACGTCGGCAAGCGCATGATCCAAGCCGACACTGGTGGCGTGTTCCTCAACATCACGACAACGTACGCTGAGACCGGCTCGGGCTTTGTCGTGCCATCGGCTGCTGCGAAAGCAGGTGTCAGCGTACGTACTCATGCTTTTTTACTGCTACATTGCATATTGTCTGAGATGGTTCACCTCACAATTAACATATTGCATTGTATATACAATTGCTGTCTATCTGAATAGGCGCTTGTCAAGTCGCTTGGTGCCGAGTGGGGCAAGTACGGGATCCGCTTTGTCGGCGTTGCACCGGGTCCGATCAAGACCAAGGGTGCATTCGATCGCCTCGATCCAACTGGCTCGTTTGAGAAGATCATGCTCGAGAACAACCCGTCGAAGCGCTTTGGCGAAGTCGATGAGCTCGCAAACCTCGTATCGTACCTCACGAGCGACTACGCGAGCTGGATGAACGGCGAGATCATCCGCTTTGACGGCGGCGAGACGGTCTCGAACGCCGGTGAGTTCAACATGTTTAGCGCCGTGAGCAAGGATCAGTGGGACGATCTAGAGAACGCGATTCGCTCGTCGAACGAAAAGAGCAAGCAGGGCTCGAACTGATTTGACTTGAGCTGAGTGAAGCAGCTCAGTTTGGTAGTACTCGATAAAGTACGATGCTATCATGCTTGTCAATCAACTAGCGCTTGGATTGCTTGTCATGCTGGTAGTCATGCTGCTGTTGTGGCGGATGCTCCCACTGGGCAGCAAACGCTAACAACTCAGCAAGTTTGTCGTACGTCTCGGGACCACCAGTACGCTCGCTCGGCTTGAGCGAACACACGACGTCCATCTGCTCGAGCAGCATGCGCTTCATCTCGTCGTACCGCAGCTCGAGCTCTTGCAAGTGTGACGTGCGACGTGTGTGTGATGCGTACATCCAACGCGCATCAGCAAGGAAGCGTAAGTCCTCCTGCGATCATCGGTGTACAGATCGCACTAGCCAGCAGACACACGCACACATATACCTCGCAGCTGCCGCAGCTCGCGCCGCAGCACGAGCGCAAAGTCCTCTCTCGTGCGGTGACTCGCACTCGGCGCCGTCGTTGCTGCTGTTGTTGCTGCGTCCAGTGCAGTGGTGGACGGCGCAGCAGTGAGGAACGCGCGTGTGGGTCCAGCCACCCAGATAGCGTTGGTACTCTGCTGCTGTCCTCGGTCATGTTGCTCTGTACGGTTATCGACACTACTGTCATGGCATTGCACGTCGGCGACCTGGTCGGCGAGGTCGCGCAAGCTCGCGCCGCGTTTGCTGCTACTGCGGCCATGCTCTGGCAACACTGTAGGTTTGCGAGGCACATACTCGCGCATGCGGCCGCACGTCTCGACCTCATACTCGCTCTTGCGCAGCGTCGCGCGCAACGTGCGCATCTCGCGGATGTCCATGAGCTGCGGGATGTATCGACCAGAGTCGCGATTGCCTGCTGCATCATCGTCCTCCGAGTCGTCCAGAAAGTGGCAGGCGCGCAGCCACGCGACTTCGTCGGCACACTCGTCTGCGCCACTGTCATTGTGCATCTCGAGATCTCTCTCGTCGCTCTCGCTGCGAGCTCGCTCGCTGTCGTGGTCCAATGTAGAGTGTTGGCTTGCTGGCGAGTGCGCGTCACAATGCTCGAATTCATCTGCTACTGTGTCTGATGCGATACAAGGCGATGTGGGTTGCACATGAATGTCGCTGCTGCTGTCCGCGTCGTCGTCGGCATTAACTTTGCAATGCATACTCATAACGTGGTCTCGACTGGTGTAGACGCACAGCAGGTCGGTCGTGTGTCAGCAGACGACAACAACGTGCTTGAAGTGTCAATGAGTCGATGCAGTCGATGCGTGTCAAGCAGAGCTGTTGGTCCGACTGATCAAAATAGCAAGCGCTATGAAGGCTATAATCGACAAACATTTTGGCAAACCTACGAGAAGAGAGTCGCTGAGAGTCGAAACGTGTGCGAACCTATATAATGTTGTCGAAAGGGAAAACAGTATGCATCTCAAAAATTAATATAAGGATATTCGACATGCTCCTATCCATGCCCAGACCAACTATTTTTAGATACAAACAATCAGCTTAATTATTTTATAAAGGTTAAATAATAGAACATGTCGAACTGTCCCGGCTATCACACAAATGCGACTGTACGTCGACATGTTCCGCCAGCGACAAGTTGAACTTCAAAATACATTTGAATTAACTATGTCGTACAGTCTCATGACAGTTTCAAAGAGGAACATGTCGAATATCCTTATATTAATTTTTGAGATGCACTGTTTTCCTTTTCAACAACATTATATAGGTTCGCACGCGTTTCGACTCTCAGCGACTCTCAACGACACGACTTCATGCACACAACTTCTCTCGCCAGCAAGACGAACAGCACCAATGCCTCGACACCGCGTCTCGACAGCACCTGTGCGCGCGTACACACGCGCAGCTGAACCAAGAAGCGCAAAAGCC
>JAADWX010000882.1:0-13021 GCA_023336405.1 Globisporangium echinulatum | reverse complement strand
GAGCGACTTGGTCACTGTAAACGAGTGCGCCGACGCCTGTGCGACGTCGTGGCCAATCACGAGCATGCCTTGGCCTGCAGGGTTCGATAGCAATGGCGTGCACGTCGTCAGGAGCGTGAGCGTCGATCGGTCGCGCTTGGTAAACTCGAGCATTGCACCGGTGAACGGCACGCCCTGCATGCACCGCGCGAGTGCGACCGAGAGCCCCGTGACGCTCTGCGGCGGCACGAGGAACGGCACGTCCGCCAACAAGTTGCGGCCGGCCATCTCTTCGCGCGCAAAGCCTGTGAGTTTGACTGCATAGTCATTCCAGAGGATGATGCGCATAAGCTCATCAACGACAAAGACCATTGACGCGGACGTGTAGAGCGACTTGCCGAGGCTCGCGAGGCTCTCGGTCGTTGCGCAGTACGTCTCGACCGAACTCACGAACGCCTGGAGCTGCGGCACCGTCGAGTGCTCAAAGTTCTCGCCGATCGTCTGCTGCACGATCGTGCGGATTACGCTGTTGCGCTTCTGTTGGCTCGCAGCAGCAGTAGCGATCGCAGCAGCGGATGCCGGTTGAGGTGGTTGTGGTTGCGGTTGTTGTGGAGCTGCTGAGCCCGACGACGATGCACGGCCGCTGCCGCCGCTGTCCGAGTCGCCGGACCGGATGACCGACTTGTCAAAGTGCACGTGCGCGCCGCCTGGGTGCTTGTTACCGTTCATTGTGAGATGCGAGACGCAACGTAGTTGGGTCTGTATGGATATGCGTCTGTGTGTGTGTGACGCACGTGAGTGGGTGCGATGGAAGTGGGGAGCGCGTCGGTGTCAGAATCGCAAGGGTGGACACATACACACTCCTACGCCATGCACTGAATCACTCGGGGTGAGACGCTACGGGATGAGGCGGTGGCGTGTTACGCACACTGCGTGACAGAACATGCATGCTCATGTCCACGCGCCTCCAGGTGCAGCCTTTCCACTTCTGCACTGCTACAGGCAATCCCTAGCCGATCCATGCCATTCAAGGCGAGACAGTCGAGAGAGCAGGAGTCTATACAGATCCACACACACACTCACACGTGCGTGCTCTTGTCGTCGTCGCCGTCGGGATGTGCGAAGAGAACAGGAGACTCGGTCGCGTGTCGGACGCCGGTCGTGTCGCGATCGGTTGTTATTGTTGCTGTCGCTCCTCTCCCCCTTTTGCGTGTGGTTTTCAAGGGGCTATTATTCATGTGATCTCACTCACCTGAATCAGCAGCAGCAGCAGCTGGCGCACTGTATACTCGAGTCGAGTATCAGAAGTGCAGATACGGACTGTCACCTGCTCAACGTCATTACAAGCACTCGCTTACGTGTGTGTCGTAGCAGGTCGGCATCGCCACCACCGCTCGACCGCGTATCTGCATCACGACCACTGCACTACACTGTAGTCTTGATTGACATTCAGTCGTCGGCGACATGATCCACTCATATACAAACGAACTACCTCCGAGAGGCACATCACGAGAGAGTCACTCAACACTCACATTCGCGTCAGAGCGATCCGACAACAGCGTCACAATACTAGCACTACGTTCTGCTACTGTACGATCAATCGATTAGCAGCGCTCAAAGATCTTGTAGAGCTTCGTCAGACACGCGGCGGGCGTGATGATCGACGCGTTGTTGAGCTCATGTGGCGGCGTAAAGTCGCTGCGCTTCGTTGCAGGAAACACAACGTGCTCGAGCACGAGCGCGGCCTTGTCCGCCTCGCTCGGGTACCGCAGCTCGGCGTACCAGTGCGCGAGCACCTGTGCGACATTCTGGAAGCAGCTCTCTTCGTCCTCCCAGTTCACTTCGGTTGCGAGCTGGAAGATGAACTCCGGTAGCGAGTGGATCGACGGCTCATGGTCAGCAAGGAGACGCGGGATCGTCCGGAGCAGGCCCTGCAGTGTACACGCCAGTCAGTCAGTCAGTCGGTCAGGCTGTTGGTCAGTCAGTCTGTGCATAGGCACCATGCACCATACAGCAGTGTCGCACCTGCGCGTCAATGTCGAGTGCAAAGTACTCGGCAAGCATCGGGCCGTTGCCAGCAAGCAGCGTCTGAACTTCGTCGGCGAGCTGCTCTTTCGGTCCGTCCTCGTCGTCGTAGCCCACGCGCGGGTTCGCAAGCGCTTCGAGCACGAGCGCAGCGATCGGCAGTGGCGTCTCGAGCTGAATTGACCGTAACGCACCAAACTGACGCAGTGCGCGCTCGTAGAAGAGGTGGTACGCGACCTCCTGGTGCTTCACAACGTACAACTTGGTGCGGAACTGCAGCAGCGAGTGCTGTTTGTTCACGACACCGACAAAGCTGTGCTCGCGAAACATCTAGGATGCAGCCCATAGCGCGTCGTGAGTGAGCCGTATGAGACCGACAGTGACGGCTCAGTCATGCTATGTCTGGCTCAGACACATACACGCTCGGATAGCAATGCAGACGCACCCGGTCGAGCGACTTGCTCCTTCCGCGATCGATCTGCGCCAGCAGGTTCTGGACGCTCGTGAGCAACTGCGGGCTCTGCGTCAGCTCGTCACTCGAGTCCCGACGACTGTCGCTCTCGCCAGCCGCGCCGTTCTCTATTGGTCGTACCAGTACCACCCAATGTCCGTCACGTCAGCCGCCTGTCGTCAATGCACTCACAACAGAGCCATACAAACGCACGAGACGCACCCTGCGAGCTATCGACGACGCGCTTCCGCTTTTTTGAGCTCTTGCGCAGCGCAGTTGCGTCGCCATCGTTCTCGTTGTCTTCCGACAGCGACGCGATCTCGACCTCTGGATCGTCCTGCGAGCCTTGTGACAGATCGACTTGCGAGCGCTGGGACTCGAGGAAGAAGTACTTGTCGATCGTGTTCGACCGGTGGTCGGTGCGCACGAGCCGCTGCGGTGCCTATGCTCGCCCACACAGCCAACACAGCACAGGATGCACGCAGCAGCGATCGAGTGAGTAAAGTGAATGAGTGCATTGCGCTAACATCAGCCCACGAGTCAGGAGCAGCAGCAGCACGTCTCGTGATGGCCATACACACAACACACACGTACATGCAGCGGGTTGTACTTCTTCGACGCCGACATCGGCTTTTGGCTCAACGAGATCTCGATCGCCTGCGACGCCGGCACTTGGCTCGCAAACAGGTCGATGTCAGCCCCGTCGTCGTCAACCGCATCAACACCAGCAACACCGTCGCCGTCGGTCGTCGTTTGCTTCACGTCGCGCTGCATTCCAGCGTTGCGCGCGTCGTCGCCGTCGTTTTCGTCGCCTCCAGCTGCGCTGTCACCCCCGACTGCGCGCTCGTTGCCAAGCGACTGCGACACCGTCGAGACAGTTGGTGCTCCAGTCGACACTGTCGTGGAGACAGTCGAGACGCCGAGCATCGACGTGATCGGCTGGACCGAGAACGCGCGGCTCTCGTTGCTGCCCTTGAGTCGCTTCTCGATCGCTTGACTCAGTGCGTCGACGATCTCTTCTTCATGGAGAAAGTGAACCTGTATAGCATACCCATACACAGTATACATACAACATACACAGAGTATACACACAGTAGATCAGTATCTACACCTACGAAACAACCCGCCAGCCAGCCAACCTTAACAGAGTCGCACCTCGCGCTTTGTCGGGTGCACGTTCACGTCGATGTCGTGCGGCGCGAGTGCAAGACTCAAGTACACGAACGGGTGCGTGTGCTTCGGGAGGTACAGCGAGTAGACGTACTCGCACGCGCGCTTGAGCGCGGGGCAGTCGACGAGCCGTTCGTTGATAAACAGTACAAAGTGGCTCTTCTTGAGACTATCGCATACACATTTCCAGTCAACAGAAGGAGTCAGCAACTCGCAAGCGCTCGTAGCCACCCATTTTGTTGATGTCTAAACGCACTGGTAGTTCGCATTGCTGATGAACCCGCGCGCGCTAAAGTGGATCGCTGGTGCGAGCACGTCCTTGTCGAGCGCGAACGCAAGCAGCTCGGCAGCGAGCTTTGTGCCGTAGATGCTCCGCAGCACGTCGAGCTGCGACGTCAGCTGCATCGTGTTGACGTCGCACGACGACTCGCGGTGCTGACCGAGCGTGAATGAACGAGTCAGTGGACAGTCACATCTGTGCGACTAGCAGCCGATATGTACAAGCACCACACACACACGTACCTTCTTGCAGACAAAGCCGACGTGCTTGCCGCCGCCGTACTGGATCGCGTACTTTTGCACGACGTCGAGGATGCGCTGGTACTGCTCGGTCGCGTTCTTGAGCGCTTGCTTGCGCGTGCTGAGGTTGTAGAACAGGTCCTCGACCACGATCTGCGTGCCGTCTTTGCCAGCACACGGCGTTGGGTCGGTCGATGCGCCTGGCCGCTTTGCCACGAGCGTGCCGTCGCGGTAGTGCGCTCTGCGACCACACAAGCTCTGTCAGGTGCATGTGGCAGAGCGAACATACATATAGACAGGCAGACGCACTTGTACGCGCACGGCTGACTCGCGGTCTTGGACGTGATCGTGACGTGTGCGACGTGCGAGATGCTCGCAAGCGCTTCGCCGCGGAACCCAAACGAGCTGATCGCGCGCAGGTCCTCGAAGCGCCGGAGCTTGCTCGTTGTGAAGCGCTCGCACACGATCTCGAGGTCTTCGCGCTGGATGCCTTTGCCGTTGTCCTGGATTTGCAGCAGCTTGAGGCCGCCTTGGCTGACTGTGACTGTGATCTGCGTTGCACCGGCGTCGAGGCTGTTCTCGAGCAGCTCCTTGAGCGCGTTCACGGGCCGATGCACGACCTCACCTGCAGCGATGCGGTTCACGACCTCGGCGCTCAAGCGCTGGATCTGACCATGGCTGCTACTCGTGTCCATCATGCTGCGACTGCTGCTATGAGGTGGCAGCGACAGTACGCACAGCGACGTCGATCGCGAATCGTGCACCACCTTTCTCGCGGCGATTGCTCGCAATTACTCGTGTGCGTCTTGTTGGACTGACAGAGCTCAAAGATCGAAAATTGCAAAAATGTGCGCTATCCGCCAATCAGCTAACGCAAATATGGAGGGAACGCTTTCGATTGGCTGAAATGCGTCACGTGACTACATCATACACGCAACTGTTATCGATAATCAAGCTGCTCAATCGTCGTCAGGATCGGTCATCGCACTCGCTGCTCGTGTGGTGGTGGCACATTGTGTGACGACAAGTCGATGGTGCGCTTTCACGTGACGAAAGGCTCAGCATTCGCGTTCGAGTGCAGCAGCAGCAGTAATGTGGCTGCAGCACCGCTGAGCGACAAGCTTCGCGCGCTCGCGACGCGCGTGAAAGACATCGAGGCACTCGAGTGCGTTCACTCGACCGTTTGCTGACTTGTGTGCATGTACATGTATCGCCATAGAGGTGTGTGTGTGTGTGCTAGATCGATTGCGCTCACTCATTCATGCACTGCTGCAGCATCCACGCTGTGAATATCGTCAAGCGGCTTGATCTCGCAGACGTTGACCGCATGGTCGCGCTCTCCGAGCAGCATGTACGTGTCTCGCAGAAGTGCACAGAGTTTTGTACTCACTCCGAGCGCTTCATCTGCACTCATGCATCCTCCTCATACTCATACACGCACGACACTCGTTCGTGTACCACTAATGCGCGCGTACCTCTTTGCAGCCACCGCAGTGTGTCGTCGGTCCAGCGTCGGCAGCGCACGTCAAGGCGTTCGAAGCGTTCACTGCGTACCTGAAGCAGCGCCAGCGCGTACGTGTGTGTGTGAATGAGCGAATGCTGTGCATCCTCACGCTACGCTAATCGATCGCTTCATCTCACAGTCGTGGCTTGTGCGTGTACATCTCACTCTAGGCGGGCGTCGCAACGCTCGCAGGCGACTTCCTGTTGCTGCTCGCGCCGATCCCACACTGCGACCGCGCGCTTCGGTGCCTCGTCATCAAGTCCGACGACTCGTCAGACGCACTGAGGAGCGCAGCTGCCAACAGCGCGCTGGGCGATATGGCTGACAACGACCAATGGAGCCGCACGCACGACGACGCCACAGCAGCGAGTCGGCCGCAAAAGCGTCGCAAGTCCGAGCAGTCGTTTACACCTGCTGCTGGTGGTGCTGGTGCCGAGGTCTGCATTGTGTGCGTCGGTTCGCCAGCGCGTCGGTCGGTCTGTCACATCGCTGATATACGTGTGTACCTCTCTATTGGCTCGTACAGCTACGCGTCGATGGAAGTGTCAACGATGACGACGTAGCGACACTGCCGCCGCCTCGATTCCGCGACGTACGCTATGCAGAGCTGCGGTACGTTCGCATCGCGTGAAGTGGATTTGATTGGAGCGGTGTGTGTGTGTGCATGACGTTGCGACTGAACGACCTGCTGCTGCTGCGTGTCGTCGACAGCCACGCGGTCGGAGCGTTCAACGCACATCACTGCGAGGTGCTGCACGCGTGGAGCGCGCGATGACGCAGTGATGACGCAGACGCACTCGACGAGTCAAGCCACAGCAAACGACGTGCGGAGACACAACTAGGAAGAACCAATGACGTTTGACGACAGTACGCGCCGTCGTCCATGAGTCAATGGAGCGATCGCCTATCTGCGCAACGTTGCAACACGGACGATACGGGACCAGTGCTACGCGTGGCGCAGCGCTTCCATGGCTTCGAGCTCTTTTGGCAGGTCCTTCGTGATGACTTCGATCCCCGCCTCCGTGATCTATAGGCGATCGCACAGATTCACATACAGACAACCAGTCATTTGCGTCAGTGCCGTAAAGCATACCAATAGCGAACGTTCTAACCCTACGATCTCAGCAAGCAATACACAGCGAGCAACTCCAACAACAACGCACGATCACGTCGTCTTCGATCCGGATGCCAATGCCGCGGAACTCGCGCGGGACGTGCTCGTCGCCTTTTGGAATGTACACGCCGGGCTCGACTGTGATGACCATCCCAGGCTGCAGCGGCGCGCCGCGCGTGATGTGCGGTGTGTCGTGCACGTCCATGCCGAGGTAGTGCCCAATGTGCGTCGGGTTGTAGCGCTGGAACTCGGTCAGGACCTGACGCGTGAGTGGACTGCCAATACCGTTAGACCGCGTTAGGATGCCCATGTGCTGCATGCCGTCGACCATGAGCTTGACCGAGTAGTCGTGGAGCTGGTCGAGACTGATTGGCTGCTTCGTCGCAATCTGACGGTTCAAATACGCGAGGCACTGCTGCTGGATCTCGAGCGTGAACGCGTACAGGTCGCGCTGCGCGGTCGTCAGCGCGCCGCCGCCACCGACCGGCCACGTGCGCGTGATGTCGCTCACGTAGCCGCCTGCGACTTCACAGCCCGAGTCGACGAGCACGAGGTCGTGCGGGCCTAACACGTCGCGCTTCGCGAGGTAGTGGATGATCGCAGCGTTCGAACCCGAGCCAACAACATTAGGAAACGAGTTCCAGAGCGCGCCATTGCGCTTGCACGACGCTTCAAAAAACGACGCGAGCGCACGTTCTGTCATGCCGACGCGCGTGTGCGTCATCATGTCGACAAAGCCTTGGACACCGAGGTCGGCCGCGAACCGCATGCGCGCAAGTTCGGCGTCCGACTTGACGACGCGGAGCTGCTCGACAAAAAAGCTGCCGGCAAAGAATTTGTCGTGGAAGCCGCGCGTCGCGTCGAGGAATGGAGCAGCGTACTTGCCGCCGTCCGGCGCCAACACAAAGATCTGCTCGAGGCCTGACAAGAGCTTGTGTAACCCAGGCTGGAGGTCCGTGAGCGCAAACGCGTCGTCGGCGTGGTACTGGTTGATAGCGCCGTCGCAACCGAGTCGCGCGCCGTCCCACTGCTCGCTGTGCGCGTCGCGCGGACGTGTGAACAGCACAAACGCGCACGTACCGTCGAGCGACTTGCGCAGCACAGCGTGTGCGTCGGGCTCGTCGAGGCCCGTGAGGTACATAAAGTTGGAGTTCTGGCGAAACTCGTACGGGATGTCGTGCGTCATGTACTTAGTCTCGGCGGCATTCACCTGCGTTGCAGTCAGACAGATCGATAGAGAGTGAGGTTGCGGTTAGTTGGATGGCGTAGTGCAGACAGTGGGTCATGCAGTGCGAGACGTACGATGAGCGCCGAGTTGGGCGGCAGTGCAGCAAAGAGCTTCTCGCGTCGCTGCTGGAACTCGGTCGCCGGGATCCCTGATGCGTCATACATCGCATGCAAACGAACGTATGTATGAGCGATCAATATAGTGTGTGCTTGTCGAGACATACGCATCGAGACTTGCAGTGTTGTGTCTTCGACTGACCTGGCTGCAGACATCCCGGCTCGATTGTGAACGGATTCACTGGCGACGGCGTGCGCGATGCCGCCTTATCGTCCGCGAGTCCGAGCGCGAACGCCGCTTTCGAGTAAGTGCGCACGCTGCCGCTCTTCCAGCTCGCAGTTGCCGATGCAGCGCGCGCCGCCGTGCGAGTCCATCGAGCGAGCACAGCAGGTCGCATCATTGCCGCTCAATTGGTCGTCAAAAAAGGAATGTGACGTCAAAAAGCAAGTCAAGTCACAGATTCTGAGGTTCAACCATAAAATGACAAAAATCATGTTTTGGTCTATCAAATTGATGGTAATGACTATATTTTTGTGCGAATTAAATATGTACATTTAAGTTCAAGCTACTTATTGTATTTTACGATCAATAGTGAATGCCTTTTAGATTCCACTCTCTCTCGTTTCGAGTATACATTGCATGTCCACTTGTTTTCGCCTCGCAACCACCGATTGCTCTTGGCCAAGCGTTTCGAGCGAAGCAACAAGCAACAAGCGCTTGGCATTCCCGTCGATCGTCGCACTAGCTGACGAGAAGTAGGTCTCGTGAATCAACGTCGTTCGCCTCGAACGCGCTTGATCGTACGCGTAACAGCAGCAGCAGCAACAGCACGCGAGTTCGTGTGTGCGTGCGTGTAAGAGAGAGAGAAGTGACTGTATCGCCGCCGCGTTTGCAGTAGCAGTCGCCAACTCGTCGTCAAGATGCCGCAGCATGAGCACATGGAGATGCACAAGAAGCGCCACGGCGTGCGCATGGACGCCGTCGAGAAAAAGCGCAAGAAGGAAGCGCGCGAAGTGCACAAGCGCTCGCAGTTTGCGCAAAAGGTGCACGGTCTCCGCGCGAAGCTGTACAACCAGAAGCGGTTCAAAGAGAAGGCGGCAATGAAGAAGACGCTCGCGCTCCACAACGAGCGCACAAACAAGCACGCAAACGACGACAACATTCCCGATGGCGCCGTGCCGTCGTACTTGCTCGACCGCGAAGGCGTGTCGCGCGCCAAGGTCTTGAGTAACACGGTCAAGCAAAAGCGGAAGGAGAAGGCCGGCAAATGGGACGTGCCGATTCCGAAGGTCAAGCCGATCGCCGATGACGAGATGTTCAAGGTCCTGCGCTCAGGTAAGCGGCGCAACAAGGCGTGGAAGCGCATGATCACGAAAGCGACGTTCGTCGGCGAGAACTTTACGCGCAAGCCGCCAAAGTACGAGCGGTTCATTCGTCCGAGCGCAATGCGCTTCAAGAAGGCACACGTGACGCACCCGGAGCTCAAGACGACGTTCCAGCTCGACATCCTGGGCGTGAAGAAGAACCCGCAGAGTCCGCTGTACACGCAACTCGGCGTGATCACAAAGGGGACGGTCATTGAAGTGAACGTGAGCGAGCTTGGGCTCGTGACGACGAGTGGCAAAGTTGTTTGGGGCAAGTACGCGCAGGTCACGAACGTCCCGGAGAACGACGGCTGCATCAACGCCGTGCTGCTCGTGTAACCAACCACCTTCGCTCGTAGTATGTAGATTCTGTATCGACTCCCTTTCATCCTTTTTCTTCCTTACTCTTGTGTCCATTCGTCTTGTCGTGTGTGGTGGTGTCATCGACGTTGCTGTCGTCTGCGTGGCTTTCATGCTGAGACCATTCGTAGTGATGTCGTCGTCGCAGAGCTGCTCGTTGGAGCTACTCAATGGAAGAATAGACACACTGACTGACAAGCAGTCGCGCTCCTATCGATCTGCACATACTAGAACACCAAACAGCATCAAAGCAGACTGAACGCATCGAGAGTCGTGTGCATATGATGTGTATGTGTGACGCTATGCTCGAGTCCAGTCGGTTCACTGTGTGCTGCTCCAATCGCAAGCTTCCCATCTACATCCCCACGCGACAGTGACGCCTTCCCTCCTGGCATACCCTCATTCCTAGTTGTTGTACCGTTCAATGAGCCCAACGTACGCGAGGCCGCTGTCCGCACAGGCCGCGAGCAGCGCGTACTTGCCACCCTCTTGCTGCAACTTGTTCGACGCCGTGTTCACGAGTCGGCAGCCAGTTGCGCCAAACGGGTGGCCGAGCGCGAGCGAGCCGCCCCACGTGTTCAGCTTGCTCTCGGGCACGCGACCGACTGCTTTGTCGACGCCAAAGAGCTCTTTGCAGTGCTTGTCGCTCGCAAGCGCGTTCAGGTTCGCGAGCACTTGACCGGCAAACGCTTCGTGGATCTCAAAGTAGTCAATGTCGTCGAGCGTCAGCTTGTTCTTCGCGAGGATCTTCTGGATCCCAAACGCTGGGCCCAACAGCAAGTCCTCGAACGGGTCAACAGCGACAAACTCGTAGTCTTTCAAGATCGACTTTGGCTTGTACCCGAGCGCAAGCGCCGTGTCTTCGCCCATAAGGAGCGTCGCGGCCGCGCCGTCGGTCAAGAACGACGAGTTCGCAGCCGTGTGCGTGCCGTGCGGCTTGATGAACGCTGGCTTGAGCGTCGCAATCTTCTCGAGCGTCGAGTTCGCGTTGATGCCGTTCTCGTCGGTCGTGCCCTTGTACGGCACGATCTCGCCCTTGTACTTGCCATCTTGCTGCGCTTTGAGCGCTTTGTGGTGCGCCGCGACCGAGTAGACGTCCATCTCGTGGCGCGTGACGCCAAAGCGCGTCGCAAGGCGGTCGCTCGACGAGCCCATGATCTCGCGCGTGTGGAAGTTCTGGATCGCTGGCGCTTCAGGCGCAAAGTCCTTGAGCTGGATGCCCTTGAGCAGCTTGAGCACGCCGAGCGGCCCGCCTTTCATCGCTTTGCCGGCGTTGATCAAGCGCTCGCGGAGCGGCTTCGAGAACCGGATCGGCACGTCCGAGAACGTCTCGACACCGCCTGCGAGTACAATGTCGGCTTTGCCGGCCATGATCTTCTCGGCGCCAGTCGTGATCGCTTGGCTCGACGAGATGCACGCCATCGTGACCGTGTGCGCTGGCACGCCCTTTGGCACGCCAGCACCGAGTGCCGCTTCACGCGCAATGTTCGACGTGCGCACTTCCTGAATCACGGTACCGGCGAGCACGTAGTCGATCTTTGCCGGGTCGAGTGCGGCTTTGTTGATCACGCCCTTGAATGCGTCGCGGAGCATGTCGTACGCGATCACGTCCTTGTACAGCGTACCGGACTTGGCAAACGGCAGACGGATGCCCTCGACGACGACGACGCGGCGCGGCGCGGCCTTGGCGCTGAACGCACGCGCGTTGCGGACAAGACTCGAGCGGCTCGTGGCAAACATTGCTTCCAAGTGTGCTAAGATGTGTGTGTGTGTGTGTGTGTGTGTGTGCTTGCTATCTGCTCGCTGTGGCTCGAGACGCGGAATGCGTCGATGTGAAGCTCGCGCGCGTTTGGTTTGGCTCGTGATGGTGTTGCTCGCTGTTCGCTCTCTTCGGATTTTGGGTCGAGACTGGACGTGCAAACTTTCTGTATCTTCTGGCTGTTGCGTTGTATTTTGCAATGAAATAGGTGAAATGCATAAAACAATATTCTAAATATTCGATTTGGCTGATACAGCATCTAGCACATTTTGACAGGACGCGTATCCTAAATAATCACATAACGGAAATGTTTCGTATTGAGCACGTTCCCAAACATGGACTGTTTCTTGTAGCAAACGCCAGAATTCACGTGAAATGCAGACGAGAGTCTCTCGTCGGGTCCGCCCGACGTGCATCCTTTCCAGCTTCAATCTGATCAAGGCTACACAGCTCAATCCATCATCATTCGAGCCATCAATTGCCGATCTGCGCTCCGTGATCACGCTTGACGCAGCGCAGACAAACGAGACGTGCCGACACCATCGTCTACTGCAACGTCGCGCTCACGACCTACAGCTAGCGAACAGCAATTTGGACGAACAGCATTGCAACACCGTCACTTCACAGTAGCATACTATCTAGCGCTCGTGGTGGCACACAACACTGTCAAGTCCAAACGCGTGCGTGTTACGGCACTGCTACACTCGGTGACGACGACGATGACGCGCAGCCACCAGTGACCGCCCAGCACTTTGTCGCATCAGACATGCTCAGTACGTTCACAGACGTTGCCCACACGAGCGCGAACGCGAGGTACGCAACAGTGACAATACCCATGATCTTGCTCTTGCCGCCATCGCGCTTGAGCGCCTGCGTCTCGGCGCGCTGCTTGGGCAGCAGCGGTAGGAAGCCGAGCGAGAGCAGTTTCATCGTGTAGCAGATCGCGATTGTGATTGTCACGTCGCGCCGCACGTCGAACGTATCGCGCTTGATGTCGTCGACCCAGACCTGGAACTGCGCATTGATGATCTTGGCAGCTGTGCGGCCGAACGGACTTGCGAGGTTCGATGTCATTGTAAGTAGCCCGTACAGTGCGCCTTCGTGACCGACCTCAATGAGCTCGACGACAACGTAGTTTGCGACAATGAAGCGCACGCCGTCGGGGATGTAGCCGACAATAGGCACGCCGAGCCAGAACCACTGGTTGCGCACGACGTTCCACGTCGTACACATTGTCATGACTGCATCGATGAGCACACCGAGCACGACAGTAGTCGCAATGCTCGTGCGCCAGTTCCACTGCAGTCCGTACTGCCCTGTAGCCGCAAGCGTTGTAGCGTACACGAGCGTCCCAACGATCGCCATGATGCTATTGTTGAATGGCGTCACGTGGACCCAGTAGAGCTTGATGTTGCTCGACGACACGATGTTGAAGCTGTTGAACACGCCAGAGAAGAACTTGTACGCTGCGATCTGATACACTGCGCGCTG